>CP099854.1:28131-254868 GCA_030062745.1 Capitulum mitella | reverse complement strand
GCAGCGCTGCCACCGCATTGTGCGGCCGTCGCGCGCGGCGGCGGCGGCCAGTCGGCCGTCGTCAACGGGCCAAGATGGAGCAGGACGAGCGGGACCAGCTAACGGAGAAGACGGAGCGGCTACTGCGAAAGTGTGGCGACCACGCCGAGCTCGTCATCGAAACCTGCCTTCTGGGGGATGAGGTCCAGTATCCAGTCCTCAGAATGGGAAGGCTCCTTGCCAAGCATCAGAGACTGCAGGCCAGCATGCTGAATTATGCGCCCCTGATGCGCGCACTGCAGGTCGGCCTGGCAGGGTGCCGGTGCTCGCCATTTGGTCAGCTCACTGTACAAAGCACCTCGATCTCCGGCAGCCAGTTGGAAGGCGTAAACCAGTGGCAGGATATCGACGGTTCGACATCCGATGTGGACGTGATGCACGAGCTGGGGCCCGTGCAGTGGATGTCGACTGCTATCCAGAACTGGCCGGCCGCGGCAGAGGCGGCGTCTGAGGCGGCAGCGCGACTGACGGTCGTCCCCACTGACAATCCGGGCTTCGTGCGCGTGCTGCAGGTGCGGCGGCCCGACTGCCAGCACCAGGAACCCGTGTCATTTTCAGCCGCATCCGTCCGCCAACTGTGGAAAAATTTTTTCCGCATAATAATGAAACCTGGTGCAGAGCTGAGAGTCAAAGGACCAGCAGTGAACTGCAGCGTTGACGCTGATCCCGTGGGAGATGACCACGTGCCGTGCTTGCGTGTGCCCGGATGGCCCACCGACGAGTTTCTCACACGTGAGCGCGAGTGCGACTGGCCGCCGACGACAGCACGCGAAAACATCCGGCAGTTCGGCGTGCATCTGGTGCCGATCGGCTGCCGGGGTAGCGTCACGGAGCAGACCGAGTGGCGGCTGTCCTTCTCCCGAGTCGAGGTGGTCGCCTCCTGGCACCTGAGTAGGATTCAGAAACAAGTTCTGAGAGCGCTTAAAGCATGCAAAAAGTGCCTGGGAGGGGACGGCAAGGGCCTCAAATCGTACTACATGAAGACGGCCCTCTTCTGGCTTTGCCAGGAGATGCCCTGTGAACTCTGGCGAGGTGTTATTCAAGGAGCTGGTTGGGTTCTTGACCGTCTGGAGAAAGCCGTCGCCGCCCGTCGGCTGCCCTGCTTCTTCTGGACCGACGTCAACCTGCTGCAGCCGCTGACGCCACAGGAGCTGGAGACGATGCAGCGTACGATTGGCCTTATGCGGAGTCATCTGACGTGGTTGATGATGCGCTCGAGCGTAGAACAGGATACTTTTGTCCTGCACCCGCTGCTCATCGGCTCGGATGAGTTGCTCAC
This sequence comes from Capitulum mitella, assembly GCA_030062745.1. Taxonomy (NCBI): domain Eukaryota; kingdom Metazoa; phylum Arthropoda; class Thecostraca; order Pollicipedomorpha; family Pollicipedidae; genus Capitulum; species Capitulum mitella. The sequence goes on along the minus strand of CP099854.1, from coordinate 253,550 downwards.
CGAGCGTCAGGTGCGCGTGTGCCTGGTACGTGGCTTGGTGAGAAATGGCGTGGAAGCTGCCATATCGCAACGGCTGGAGGACGAGAACTATGAGGGCATCGAACTGCCGATCCCGGTGACGCGACGCTCGTCAGCGGCATCCGAACTGGCGCAGTTTCATACTCTGGCGACGGACTCCACACGCCTGCACGTGACACTGTGGCATGCGATGCTCGTGGCGCCGGACGACGCAGTTGGTGCGGCGCGGCTGGAGCGGCGCGGTGAGCACGCTTTCAGCTGGGACGTGGCGCCGCTGATGGAGCTGCTCACCGCCGAGGACGTGAAGGAGATCTTCCTCCAGCCGGAGGCGGTGCGCGCCTGGTGGCAGCAGCACCGGCCGCCCACCCTGCCGGACGACCCGCTCAGCGTTCGCGGCCTGGCCCAGCTAGTGACGGACACGCGGCTGCTCATTGAAATCCTCAGCAAGAGCGTCCACGACTTTCGCGAAACGCTGCAGAGGAAAGCTGTGGCCTGGAGGAAAAGAAGTGCGCGTCATCCGCTGGAGACGTACGAGGAGGCCTGGCGGGCGGCGCTGGCCGGTTTCCCTTGGCCTGGACTGGCCTCGCTCCTGCAGCGCCTTGAGATCGCCGACAAGCAGACGGCGCAGCGCATGGCAGCACTGTGGCACCGGGAGATGCTGCGTCACTGGACCGACCCCGACGTCCGGGCCGAGCACGAGAGGATCCGCACCTCACTGCCCGACCCGTGGCACCTGCGGCCGTTCCTCCTGTTGTAGGGCCTCAGCAGGCTCTGGAGAATGAAGGTCCTTAGAGCCTGGTGTGTTCGTAAACCGACCGGGTGACATGTTACAGCCATCAATACAGTCGTAGCCTCGGATCTGTACTGGTTCTGCATCTTTAGATGAGAAACAACGGTGTACAGCTGGCTTCCGGCCACCTGGCCGCCGAGCTGCCGGAAATCGCCCTGAGTGAGGTTTATCTCGTGCCCTCTCGACCGTACGTGGCCTAACGCACTTGCCTCCCCCGAACAAAGCCAGACATAATAAGACAGCGAATAATCATATATATATATATATATATATATATATATATATATATATATAAAATAGCGACAAAAGGTTTCCGCTTGCTTTGCTGCACAAAGATGCAATTTGTTAGCACCGATGGCGTCGTCTCTCGTTTTACAGTATTTAATTGCATCTGAAATGGAATTTGTGTGAGAAATCCAGAACTCCAAAAAAGATTAAAGTAGTAACCCATCCCCGATGTTAGTGGTGGAGTTATGGCCCATTCCACCTTGCTTTTTCTTTTTTTTGCGCACTACGACGCAAACATACTTGTAATTTAGTTTCTTTTGGCAAACAGTTTTCTTCACTGTGAAAACTGCTCATATTTTAAGTGTATGGAGGCAAGGAAAGTTCCCTTGGTCAAGGTCGGTTAAATCTTTGGTTTAAGCGGGATGACAATTTGCATCTCTAGTTCAGATTATTTTCTGTCTGGCGCTTCTGCGTCACTCGGATTGGGTTCCGTCGTAAGTTCCATCATTAAAACTGTAAAATCTACCAAAAATTGTCTTTCAACTGCAAAGCATGGTTATTGATGTTTTCGAAGGCCTTACTGTTAACTGTGTGACAAGCGTCCACTGACATGATTTTTCTCATCTGAGTTTCCAAGTGATATGTATGGCTGCTAGGTAGATCACGTATCTTCAGCTTGAAGGATTGTAGGTCTGTGCATAACCAGGCAAGTTCAGTCCAGTTTTCCAACTTATTCAGTGTGATGCTTCTGTCTGCACTTTGCAAAGTCAGCACGGAGCAGCACCGAAGTGCATGTAATTTCCAGATCTTTATTGGGAATGGATCGCGAACACGGAGCACAGAACGGGAGGCATGAGTCACATTCCATCTGCCTGTTGTATACAGAAACAATCCCTCGTTGGTTTGCACTGCGCGTGACTAGGCAAATCCATGGGGAAGGGTATAGAAGGGGCGAATAGGAAATCTGGCGCGGTCAAAAGTGAAATGCCTATCATCGGGCTAAACTGCGTTTCTCCACCCCCACCCTCGCTGGCCGACCATGTTACTTCAACAGTCCTACGTTTGGCCCCTCCGCCCGCTCGCGATTAACAGTCGAACTACGTCACCCAGATATGCGTGGCCATCCGTTCCCACTCACCCACACTTCAGCCCCTGGTCCCCTGTCGAAGTTACGTCAAAAGCGTGCATCCCCATGGTGCATTGTTGGCCTGTGAAAGCACTGGACAGATGTCACCACGATGTATTCTCAAGACTGTTACGAGTGACTCACCACGGAGCCCTGGGCTGAGAACATATTTCCGGAAAGATGTGTACCAAACGACAGGCTGGAAGGGACTGGAAGAAACAATTCATTGGTTACCTATTCGCACGTCGGAGAAGAAATAGCGCCAAAAAGCGGCAACTAGGTCGGTGCGTCAACCAAGAAAAGACGCACAGAAAAGACAGGGAGGCACGCCCGGCGTCTGACACACCGGGTCGGATACGCTGCGGCTCACAAGGAGTGACAGAAATCGTGGAGTGGTACGCGACCATACCTCCCCTCCCCCGTGAGCCGACGCCATGAGGCGGACCACAACCGAATGGTCAACGAAAACACTGGCAGCCGCACGGCGCGAATCTCGTGGGGAGCTGACAGACCGCCATCTGTGTCTGTCGTTGGTGTCCACCTGATCCCGGCCAAGGATCGGGCGGGCGCCCCGAAATAGGCTAGCGCCGATGACCCCACTCGTGCGCTGACAAAATACAGCTGACTGCAAACTGCCGTCGTGCCCAGACGCGCCATGAAAAGGGCTCGTGTGCGCCACCTCCTTACCATGACAATTATCTGTCAAACTTTACACGGCTGCCATAAGAAACTGGCGGTGCGCTGTTTCATACTGTGGTTAGTGGTTACTGAGTGCCAGTTTTAGTGCATGAACTGCGCGTTGGTGAAAGTGTCTGCGTTCCGTGTCAGCTCGTCTGTTCCAAGTAGATCTAAGCCGACAATGTGTTATAGGTAGTGCCCAGTTTCATTCTTTTTTGCCCGCAGCAGCAGCAGAAGTAGCACGTCAACCGACCTGAGAATGATAGAGGAGCATATAATAGTTATGATTAAGCTAACTGTGGCCATGGACCAAGCATGTCATGGTTACCAGAAGTGCATACCATGATTGTGTCCAGTGAGATAGCAAAGATTTTGGTAAGAGGTCAGAATTAATATAAAAAGGCTTGACAATGTTCAAGGTAGGCAAAATGTGAGCTTAGGCCATGCTGTGTTCTCCTGCTATACATGACAAATGTTTTATAACCGGGCGTAAAGACTACACTTTTGCCTCTGATTGGCGTCTAGCGCATGTATAGACTGGCAAGCACAGGAAAAAGGGGTATTTCATGAGTGTCCCATGTTAAAACCTTAATTTTTTGGAAGCGACGACTGCCTCATTAACCCCCGCAGTGAATGGGGTTTCGCACTAACGCGTACTGGAGGGCGGGCCAAAAAGTGCCGCCTCCTCGATCTCGGTAACGGAAAATACTAGAGACACAAACTTTTGTGGAAAGAGTGGGACTATCACGATGTACATTGTGTGCAATTTTCAGGACCCTAGGTTTATATCTTTAAAGTCAAATGGGGCGAAAAAGGTCAACTTTGAACACTTTGTCGGCCCGTACAGGCCATTCCGTACAACTTTTTAAACGAAACGGGAAAAGGGGGTTTGTTTGGCCGTTAAAACATCTAAGACGACAATTTGGATTCATCTGGCGTCTCGACTGAGAATTTCGGGTCAAGGTCACGTCAGGTCCTTGACCTATAGCGTCCTTGGTAGGTAGCGATTCGACCTCACCTAGGTCAGACACCTGGAATGACTTGAGGTCAAAACTCTCGCACAAGGTGTAGAAATCATTCAGCAAAAGGTGCATGAGGTTTCGTGGCGCTGCGTTTGTTCGTTCTCTCACAATCCTAGAAAAACCTGAGGGGGCGGTCAACCGCCCCCCGCAGTCGGGGTCGGGTTAAAGTGACTGAAATTCGGATACAAACTGTTTCAGGCTCGTAATCCTACGTTTCCATCCCCGTGGTGGAATATTCCGACTATTATGGTGCCTCACCCGTTGTAGAATCCTCGCGCCGCCACTCTGCTATTACCAATCAACTTTTTTGCTTTTGGAAATGTATCAAATATAATTACCAAATACATAGAAACCTTCATAGAGTTCTAAAAGCAGAGAATGCTGGCACGAAAACAACAGCATGGACGGTTTGGCCGGAGGGCACCGGTGAGCGGCAACCGAGCTGGATTTTGGTGAGAATCCTGGTATTATTATCGGAGCGTCTGCTTTCGTCATGGCCTGGATTAAGCTCTGTAGTGTTACAGAAAAATTTTCATAAGTACCATGCATACTAAACGAGCACTGCATTTTCTATGTCAGGTGTGGTTTAGAGGGGTTGTTGCGCCATTTGTCTATGGACATGCGAAATTTCGCAGCTGTTCTTGTTCGATGTCCCAAAACTGACAGCAGTCTATGAGTTCTTTCAGCTATATGCGAATCATTTTCTTCTGAAATAAGACAGCTTCATGTGCCTGGTAACTGATCTGTAAAAACAACATGGCATGATGTCACCACATTCAAAGAAGCAAAGCAAAGCGCGGCAATCATGTGCAAAGGTACGTCACGGTAGGACCGTTAACAAAATAATAAAGCGTAGTGAGCTGGTATGAGTATTGAAACAGCCCTGTGCACAGGAGCAGTGTTTCCTGCCGCGAGGCCGCGGTCGTGACTTCACAGGACTGGCCAAAGCCTCCTTTGTCCGCGGCATCAGGCCTCGTGATGACGTCATAGTCTTAAATAATGACTTTCCGAAATTTTGGAGGGGCCTACAGGTAAATGGGACCCTTAGGTCGCGGGAAGAAAAACGCCAAGGGACCTATCAGCCAAAAGCCAGCAGGCAAGTATGCCCGTAGGCCCATAGGACAGTAGCCTGCATGCCACAAGGGCTCGTGAGCCAGGAGCCAGTAAGCCCGTTGATTAAGTCCTTACCTATAAGTCCGCAACGAACCTGTAGGTCAGGGGCAGTAAATCAAGCAGGGTTCGTAGCCAAGGGGCCCGTGTCTGGGCATCCATAGGCCATGGGCTCGCATGTCTGAGGGGTCCGTAAGACCCTAAGGGCCTTCGCAGGTCAGGGGTCCGTAAACAAGTGGCCCGTATTCAGGCACGGCACGTCTGCGCCCAGAGTTTGAGTGTTCTGGCAAACGTCACAGCGTGATAAGCCATAGAGAGAGCGGCAGTAGTTACATTTTGTGACGTCACACACGGGCGACTGCCGGCGAGCGGCCTCCATTGGTGGAACGGGGGGAAGTCCCGTGGCGCGGTATGTGCCTGAGATCGGCAACCGAAACTCCAGCGAACTGGCAGCGGTTTCGCACTGCACGGTCCGGATTAGAGAAGCTAAGTTTCAATCCCGGGCCGTAGGGAGACCCGTTAGATTCGGATTTAAACCGGTTTCTTGATGAGGTAGATGGCTGAGTTACCTATATTATGATGCCCTCCCAACAGGGGCTGCCAGGGCCGGACCAGACAGAGTCTAACCAATTCGGGACCAAACCACCTGGGAGACTCCATAGGGCGTCGCGGTTACTGCAGGCGGCGGATCGTATTTACGGAGGGAGGAAAACAAACAATTTCTCATGAGTTCCTCGAAGGGCGTTTGCCCCTTCTGGCGTCAACGAGGCCCTATTCCGATTAAAATTAATGATACACAGAAAAGGTTTCAAAATAAAAAATGATAGGTGTCCGTTGGGCCCTTGACTTTCAAGGACCCCATTATGTATGAAAAGCCCTTGCCAAGAACCACGTCCAAAGATCCTCCAGATATTGACTTATATACCCATCGAGAAATATCCGCATAGGTATTTCTGGAGAGGGCCAGGCGCCTAAGGGTCACAACTTTCATGTCTACATTAACGCGATGCGTATACGCTAATGCGCTTATTTTTCCTCATTTTTTTGTGCTGCTCCGCAAGCTGAGGAGCATTCAGAATTTTCTTTTCTGTGGACGAAATCATTTACTTGCTCGGGGCTTTTAGATCGTGGGCCCTCCCCCCTCGTCCGCCTTCCTTGCAGAAGGATCTTTTTCCTCCCCCGGTTGTTGTACACTTCGCCTGTCTTTTTCATATAACTAACTACCTGTCCACAATAAGGGTGTGCGTTCGGAAAATGGCGACGAGCCCTCGCCAGCTGTCCCTTGCAGATGCGGCTCAGAATGTGTCACAGGGTGTCTCCGGGTGTGCAACAGGAAAAAAACACGGAATCCATAGAATGGCACTAATGCGGTTTATCGCCAAAATACATGGTAGTCTTGGTCATCAATCCACCACTGCTGCTCATAAGACGGTTCATGCAGCCATCAAGAAAGGGCTGGTTGTCTGTTGGAGTTTGAACGACGTCAGCGTCCTGGACAGCTGGACAAGAACGGAAAAGCTGGAATAGAATGGTTCAGAGGAGTGTCTGACTTTCCTGCTGGGTCCCCTCGAAGCCACCAGGTGCTTGGAGATCGGAAAACACTTACTGCTGTCAAAGAAGAGTGTCTTCCTCTTCATGCCCCTAGTGTTAAATTTGCCCCGTTAGGTTCCTCATTGTAACCCATTCATGGGTTGTGGTGAGGCAGATGCAACGTAATTTTTCAAATCATTTTTCCAGTGCAAGCACGAGTGTCGCGCAAAACGATGCAGTGCCACGACATGCGCGAAGGACCTGTGAGATAGAAATGACAAAAACATCGTTATCGTGGTCATTACTGCCAATGCCGTCAATGCAAAAGTGGTTCGTCTTGCCCCACTCTTCCCTGCTTCTTTCACCCTGTTTTACACTGTCATCCAACCTATGAAACATCTACGATGCTTTGCGGTGAAAAGACGAATTCTGAAGCGCTGCCTCATCTCGACCGCAGTTCGGTATGTCATAGCCGAGAGCAGGGTGTGAGACTCCGACTGTGACATCGGCCTGGAGGTTTCAGTGGGATTGTTAGAACTGCGTTGTACTTGCGAAGGACATATAAATCAAACGTTGCCGTATCGCGTGCTCACCAGGACAACGGCTTCGTAACGTAGTGCTCCAGTTTTCTTTGTTACTTCACATTACCGAGATAACAGGTGGAGTCCTCTGCGGTGCCCGCCTCGCAAGACGGAAATGCCTCTCCCGCCGGGCCGGGGTTGAAAAGCAGCCTCACTAATCAGGACCGCGCGCTGCGAAACCGCCGCCAGTTCGCTGGAGGTTCGGTTGTCGGTCCCGGACAGTCATGCCGCGCCACGGGACTTCCCCCCGTTTCACCAATGGAGGCCCGTCGCCGGCAGTCGCCCGTGTGTGACGTCATAAGATATAAATACTGCCGCTCTCGCTATAGCTTATCACGCTGTGACGTTTGCCAGACCACTCAAACTCTGGGCGCAGACGTGCCGTGCCTGGCTACGGGCCCCTCGCTTACGAACCCCTGACTTGTGAAGGCTTTTAGGGTCTTACGGACCCCTAACACATGCGGTCCCATGGCCTATGGATGCCCTGTCACGGGCCTCGACCGAGTTCCCTGGGCCACGGGCCCCTTGACTGCGGACCCTGCTTGACTTACTGCCCCTGACCTACGGGTTCGTTACGGACTTCTACGTGAGGACTTAATCAACGGGCCACTGGCTCACTGGCCCCTGGCCCACGAGCCCCTCTGGCATGCGGGCCACTGTCCTATGGGCCTACGGACACACTTGCCTGTTTGTTCCTGGCTTACGGGTCACTTGACGTTTTTCTTCCCGCGACCTAAGGGTCCTTTTTACCTGCGGACCCCCCAAAATTTCTAGAAATGTCTCGTTAATATTATGACGTCGTCCAAAGGCCCAATGCCGAAGACAAACCAGGGTTTGGCCAGTCCTGTGACGTCACGACGACGGCCTCACGGGAGAAAACTCTACTCTTGTGAACAGATCTGTCCTTTATTCAGGCAGCTCACTGCGCTTTCTTCTTTTGGAAGCGGCCCTACCGTGAAGCACCTTAATTCAAGAATGCCGCGTTTCTAAGGCACTCAGTGCCACTAAAATCGCAAAATGTGATGGTCGCCAAAGGCACTGCATAAACCCAACGTGCCTCCATTTCACATGAGATGACCGAAAACATAATGCGCAAAGTACGTCAAATATGATGATTTTAGAACGACCAAGAACGAGGCTTTCTAATGATGCCACTTTCAGTCCTCAGTCATCATTAGTCTAGATTTTAGGACAGGGGAGGGTCAGACTGAGCACTCCATGATGACGTGTTCGGGCAAAAGTACCATGACGGGTCTGATTAAAAACGCAACGTGCGTTTTAGTACGAGTCAAGGCAGGCCTTCCGCATCAAGAGATATCCGTCCCCTTCAACTCAACCCTCGCCACCTATTGCGCCGCCATCAGTTCATCACGCGAGAACACTCTTCTTGAGTGAGCATTTCGCGATGCGTACACGCGCCGCAGTCCGCTCGCATCGCGCCATCGGGAATCCAGACTGTGACTGGGCGTCTACCTTTCGGCACCGGCCGCTGCGTCTGTGACGTGGACCTAGTGCTATAGTCGTACCGGCTGCTGTGCCGGTGACACTGGGCTGGTGAGTTGGCGGCTCGACGGTCGCGGCCGCCGGATGTTTTCCTACCAGCGACGTTAAGGGGAATACCCGTGCAGATCAGCACGGCCACCAGAGAGGCGCCGGAGGTGGCGGCGAACCACAGACACGGCCCCGGCTGCTGCTCAACGCCCGGCTGCAGGACTTGGCGGCCTGCCAGGAGCGGGGGTTGGGAGGTTGGCGCCACGGTGACGGTCCCACAATCTCCGCGCAGAGGCGCACCGTCTCACCGTCGTCTCCCGGGAGAGGGGAGCGGCCCGACAGCCCTGTCAGGCGTCTGGGAGTCCGATATCGTCGCGCTCCTCTCGGAACGCTCGGTTGGTGGGTGCCGTAGTTCCGGCGACTGCAGCTGGGGCGACTGTCGTGAGACCGTGCGAGGGGAAAGGCGCCGGAGAGCAGTTGTCACAGTGACGGCCAGACGGTGTCCGAAAACCTCTGTCCTGCTGTCAGATATCCGTGGGGAGGGAACAGGCGGACGTGCTCGGGAGTTCGTCGGGCCGTCCGGAGGCTGTCGAGCTTCCGTTTGCTCGCGGCAGGCGTGAGGCGACCGGCCGGCTCCCGGTCCTGCGCCGGTTCGTTGTTCTGCCGTCACCTTGGCGCCGTCTGGCTGCCGGCGGCTCGCTGTCCGTCCGTTTGCCGGGGTTCTGGCCGCGCAGCTGCGAGCTGGTGTCCGCTGTTTTCGCGGAGCTGCCCGGATTATCGCCACCGCTTGGTGTTTGGTCGCCTCGGGTGATGCTTGAACTTCCCGGCCGATGACGCTAGTTGACTTCCTTTTCTGCTCAATCGGCATTTGTTTACACGTCAACAGCCTCCTGGCCAGACCTGTCCGCCAAACTCTGCTCGCGATGAACAGTATGCTGAACGGCTCGTGCTTTTGGCGCCCGGGCGGAAGTGGGGACTGGCGACGGCGCGGGAAGGATGCACCGGGAGATAAGCCGAGCGGTCACAGAGGCTCCGAGGCTCGCTGGGTGGTAGCCGCGGCTCCGCCACGGCCACCGGACGGCAATGGTGAATTACAACACGGCTTTCCGAAGAAAAAATGTAACGACGTTACAACTGGATGCTTTACCTACGTGCACCTGCAACTTAACAGAAGGAAACCATTTTTATAAGTCTGCTGTATTTCCTACGGAGCGTACAGTAGGACATACATACATACCTTTGGTTTTGTTACGGGATGTATCGTTAAATGTAGGCCCGTTTTCTGCATTTGTTTCCTGATGTGTTGTACAATACATGCGTTCCTTGCATCTTTTACCGAATGGGTCCTAAAATCTTCCCGTCTTTTTTTGCATTTAGCATCATAGGAACCGTGACATCTGTTCAAAACATGTCGTTGTCCGTCACGAGGGTAAATATTCCTCCCCTTCCCGCCCATTACCTTTCCTACTATGTCTTCTGCACGTCTGTGTTATGAACAGATATTACATATGTGTATATAACAGGGAAGTGAAATATGTCCTTGTAGGCAAATCCTCGGGCTACGACATGACAACATTCACGATTAGCTTGGCCTCAATTTTTAGCGTTCAGAGGGATCAAAAGAAAAAAGTTTCGTCATTGCCTCAACTTCCCCGTTGCATGATAAGAGCATGGCAACCTTATTGCATCGCGTATAACGTCGGGTGTTTCTGTCAGCGGCTAATCTTCTATGGATCCTGAGGATGGTCAATGCAGGAATGTCACCAATGCGCCAGTAAAAATGCCGTTTATTTATGGCATGACCATCGTTTCATTCGTTTAAGAGTTCCCGATAAATGCCAAAATCATAATGCGAAATCAATGGAACAAACCGAAACGGACCTCCGAGAAAAAAAACTTCAGGAGGCGAGGCAGATTCTACTCTCTCCCCCGTCGTCACTGGAATATTATTAACGTCGCTTGTTTCATTTTGCATTGTTTGTTCTCCTTCTTTGGTCCCTTTTCCCGTGAATCGTCGAGCTCGACCATGTGCTTTCCTTTATTAACGTAGGAGAGAGTGGGGTAAGATGAGCCTCGGGGGCAAGATGGCACATCCCCTGTTTCCCGGCTCCCATGACGTCATTTGGTTTGATCAGCCATCTGTCTGCCGAGGGTGATGCAAGAGCCTCTCATGTGCAGCGAGGAAGTTGGTGAGACAGGAACAAGGCAGCTATAGGTGAAATATGTTTTAACATTTATAAGTAAATTTTGGGTGATATTTTTGACGTGCATTATCTCCGTGCTTAGCAATGCAAAAAATATCGTCCTGTTTCACGGTACTTTACGCAGGTACTGCCTTAAGGATAAACTGGTTTGTATGTGCAGCGTGCGGCTCGTTGTCGAACAGTGCGTCAATGCTGAACAATGGCCAAGCATGGGAAAAAATGAGCTATTTCTACCCGGGGTCAGATGTTCCATAACTTAGCTTACCCCTCGTCTCTACGCATCAGAAATCTCCGGAAGCAGCCAGACACACAGACAGCATCATGGCACATATTATGAGTAGCTTTGGTTGTATCGCTTGGAGAAGGGTTATTTCTTAGTTTGGAGAACCACAAATATATGGTCCGTCTTGCCCTCTTAAGATTTGGTGGTTTTTGTCGGTGTTCCGGTTTCTTTTTTTCTTTTTTTGGAGAGGTCCTACCACAGTTGACTTATTCGTAAGCTGCGCAATTAGCGAACCACAAATATGTTTCTGGTACTTTGTGTCTCTCATAGGCTTTCTTTTCAGGCGATTGTATTGGGCATGAATAAAGCTGGGCCCTTTTTACTGCTAGCAGTGCCTTGCTGTGTGACATTACATTCGTTGTTTTCGAGCGTTTTCACTGTCGAGGTAGCTTTTCTGTATGCCACGCCCCTTTTCGCCCACGTGCATTTGAATTCTGACTTCGTGCTATAGATTCCTCCTGACAATGGCCCCTGGCCCAAGCGTTGAGTCCAATACACTTCTGATTTGTAAGTGATTTACCCAATAATACAGCGTCTCCAGGTACACTGCAGGTCATTTATCAATGCAATGTATACATTGTCTAAAACCAGGAGTATTTAAGAGCCATTCTTCGAGATGTTAATCATGTCTGACTGATATTGAGTTTTAAGGCGTGCAACGACTTACTGGTGATTATGCATCGCCTGTACAGTCGGCGAGTTATGTTACGTTAAAGTGCAGGAACGCATCCAGGGGGGGGGGGGCACTGGGTCGTGGCCCCTCACCTGAGGCCAGCGGTCTACAGTAGATATATAGGGATTTTGCACCAATACGGAATAGTGATTACATATATGTTGCAGAAACAAGCATTATACATATTCCTGTGGATTGCATATGGGGTCAGTTACGCAAAATTGCTGTTTTTCCTATAAACTTCGTCATACGCCTGTGGTATATGAAAAACTTGATATTTACCACCCCCCTCCCAGAAAAATCCTGAGTACGTGCCTGTAAGAGTGTACGTGGCGAGTTCGAAGGCAGCACAAGTCTTCCATTTGGCGTTGCAGAGGGAAAGAGTAGTGAGTAAAAGCAACTGTTGTCTTCGAGTTTGTACGTGTGCAGATTACATTTAGGAGCCACGTAGAAGACTGCCTAGTGTGAAGTGAAGATCGTGAAGCGGAGACAAGGAACGCAGGGGGAAGGAGGAAGGGAGCCGTCGCCTTGGCTACTACAAGTGTCGTTCCTTTAGCTCTCCTCAAAAATTTACGTTATCATTTATGTCAAATTTTGCCAAGGCGCCGGCACGTGGCCTACCCATCTTGAAGAGCGCCCCGCCACCTTTAAATCTTTGGTCGGCATAGATTCGCTTGACGACACCGTCACGTGACTGTCCATGTTCATGTATCCCGGCCACCAGCGAACAGACGAACCGCACTGACGTCACGCACTGGGCCGGCGGGCCAGAAATCCACTAACTATTGGATTTCTGGCCTATCAGGCCACACACACTATCAGCGGTCTGCAATGGCTCTGCTGCTTCACACAATGCTGTTCTGTCTGAGATATCCGCATGAAATTTGAAACAAAGGTGCGTTCTAAGTCATATGTGCGCTCTGTTTGTTTTTAAAAATTAGCGATAAAAATCGAAACTCATTTTGATTCTGATTCTCACTTAAAAACAAAGAGTCGACTCCATTCTGATCTAAATCCCACTGTAAACCGCAGGGAATCGATTCCATTACTTTGATTTGTCTCGTAATATCCTCTGGGCTGATATGAGATGTGCGTCAATGTTAGGAAACAAAGGCAAAATGCATGATACCGCATGACATGTCTATGCACTGTCTAAATTCATTTTGCATTATGTATCAGAATATAAAGAAAATCCCGCGTTGTAAATATTTTGCTGTGAAAGGTAATAAAAATGTTCAGCAGCAGTCAACCCTAGAGGCAAATCAACGCGTTACACGACTGGTTTATGATTGAAGTCGAAGCTTTGTATGGCACGCAGACCAGTGCACCCGCTTAGTACATTACCTGGATCAAAATACTAAAGATGGTATCACAAACGTCCCGCAAGCGGAGGACCACGAATTCAACGAGTTGCACGCTCATATCGACGGCATCCGGCCACTCACGTTCCGGACGTTATTTGCGCTGTATGGCGTTAGTGACTGTAGTCCACTACAGAATATGATGCCTCCAGCGTCATCGGTTCCCAAACCAAACGCCTGAATGGCGAAGGGTACAATTCAGCACGTGTCTCCCGCACATATATATATATATATATATATATATATATATATATATATTCATTGCTATGTATCACGTGCTCCTACCCATCAATTTTCAGCATCCCAGCGTTAGTAGTTCTGCGACAATGAAGAAGGGGTATTTTCTTGAGCATTTCGCGCTTCACGTGCAAGCTGCACCGCCATTTCGACCTGAATCCATCGAAAATGACAACCCAACTGCCCGTACGCCTTTCCAAGCCATCATTACACCACACTGCGTCGTTTTCGTCCTGGTAAGTGGCCCATAGGAAACACAGGTGTAAAAGAGGCGCAAGTACGTTGCACATGACCCAATGGACAACGCCCATCTCGTGGGGTATCGTTGGATAGCCCCAGTGCTGGTCTATCTACCCACTAAAGTTCAGCCGCGTAAGTCACTTCTGACGGCATTCGGAGACTCTGGTGTCCAAATCGAAACACATTCCTGTGATGCGACACGTGGATCGCATGTCGTTGCAGATCACAAAAGCGCGTGACCGCAAGTGATGCCTATGTTGTCACCCAGTCTTGAGTCCACAACGCATGCTGTCTGACCTGTACCCGTGACTGGTTGAATTCTGCAGAGGTTCGGCTCATGCCACGTGGTACGTGCCACACGCCACGAATCGCCTCGAAACCTACACCACAATCTGCCCGCCGAACAGGCGCACCCCGTGGTGCCATTTGAGTCGCGATCGGCTGGTGCACTTGGGCGCTAGACGCTCGGAAGCTTGGATACACTGACTGCCTAATTGAATAACACTTCAATCTGAACTTCTCCGAGCGACGACATGTATCAGATCTCATTCGCTAAAAGCGTGCAAAGCATGCTTTCACTTCCTTCGATTTTGAACAAGAAGTTTACGTCACAAGTAATAAATTGTACGTGCATTGCATCATACCTGGAATTTGCATTTCCTTTTCTCAATTAATTTTATTATCAATGCTGCTAGACATCATGGTTATTCTTATCAAGTAAACAAAGCTCGCATTCAGATGACTCCCCCGTCGGTGAGCTATGCGGAGAGTAAAAGGAATGTCCAAAGCCATACACGTTCAGACTCTTCTCATTTTCTGTATCAGCGCCAAAAAAAACTAACAAAAATCATGTTATAACAAAATAAAACAGGCCATCCAGGCGGTTACCTGTGCAGTATGTTCATTCTGAGACTGTATAACTGAGTTGTCCGTGTTGGATTTAATCGACAACGTTCGGTGAAGTTTTTCTTTTCTCTTTGAAGTAATTCACCACGAAAGGTTAATCCAGGTAAAGGCAGTGCGGATCGGACATTTTCTGCATTATGCAGGCTTTGCTACTAGCCGGGCACAGAGGGCCATCATCAGGCCGAGGCTATACCGGTACCGGCACCAATGCTGCCAATGTGGGGCTCACATCAGCACTGTTCTACTGGCCATCGAGCTACGGAGCAAGATGAGCTTCTCGACCGGTTTGCGGGAGCTGAGGCACTCCTGCGCACGGTCACCGCACATCTGGCACGTGCCGTGGCCGCGGAGGAGGGTCAGGTTCTTCGGCCGGTCCGGGCAGGCGCAATATCCGGTCTGCGAAGGAGAGCGAGATCATCCGAGGCTGGCTTCAGGGCACCGGCCACATACTCAGAATGAAAATGACTTGGCGTGTCACCTCGTCAACGTGCGCCATCCACGGAATGAGACAGACCGCTGTTTAAACCTTTTCCCGTAACTAAAACGCATAAAAGCATTCCCGTATGAGGGGTGGGGTGGGGGTGGGGGAGGAGACAGGCTTATGCATGATTTCACCTTCAAATGACCTCAGATAAACTGAGTCACATTAAATAGCCTTGGGCGCATTTCGTAGAGTCTGGAAAGGATTGCAATCATCTAGATTGGTCATCTTTAATTTCCTGTTTATGACCACTGTGATATAGGGTACGCACCCGGACATTTTAGGTCATAGTTACGTGAACGGCTGTCATGTCGACCTGAAACGAAAAGCACGAGTTGAGAACGCTGTCCAAAGCCATACAAATCCCGCTGTTTTTATGTAGAACATTGGCGCCAAAAAACTATCCATCACACCAAATTTTCATTTAGGTCCTGACTTGACGTTTTAAAATGTGCCGAGGTCAATGCAAGTATTTTGGTACATTTCCCCGTTTCTGTACCACAGAGATAACGATCTAAGTTGCATCTTTCAAGCCCTATTTTTAGCAGCCATTTTCCTTCTACATTCAACAGTGCGAAAAGATCCCTGATCTCCCCTTCCAAAAACATACATGGCTCCGTCCCACGACGGATTAAAATTTGCGAAATTTTACACAATACAAAGGAAGAATAGATACGAAAATTCTTCAGGTTCCCTGGAGCTGCTTCAGACATCCTGCAAATGACGAGCAAAAGAGAGCGTTGTACGAGACAGGCTCTCAATAGAGCGCGGGAATTCGTCCGCCGTGACGTATCTTCTCGCCAGCAACACGCGCCGCCATCCGCTCGCTACAGATCTCCTTTCTGTCCAATGCCCTGTTCTGTGGTCTTCTATTCTGTCCAGCCTCCGATGCGAGGCGTACACAAGCACTGCCTTCCGCTCGCCTCACGTGATCGGGAAACCAGACCGTGACTGACCTCAAGTGACCTTTCCGCCTCGAGCGCTCTCGCCTTACATAGAAACATGACTCCAGGGACGGTGGATCGCATTTTCGGCGATGGGGGGCAAGTTCTGTCTGATCAACAGCCGATTCATTTCGGTTACCTTCTTCCCCTCTCGAAAAAATAACTGAATTTCGTTCGTTTTGCTATCGCAGAGTTTTTCGTTAAACAAAGAAATTTTTTCTTCGGGTTTTGGCGCTAGTGTACACTCGCAGTCTTTAAAATGCGTGGGTTTTCCTTTTCAGGTCTGTGCCTATTGCCATTTTTCAGGTCTTTGCCCCTGGGCATCCAGCTACATAAAGCCGAATGACGCAAACTTCTGCTTCCTAAGTGGTTTGCGTTTATATCGCGAATTCAACATAATTATAAAGTACATTTGTAAATGGTTGAAAGACAGTTTTCTCCCACAACATTAAATTACAACTCGACACTCAAATCTCTTACAGACTATGTCACGAGAACGAAATCATTATCTCAAGCAAAACTTGCCAAAGCAGCAGTCCCCCCATACACATAATGTTAAAATGCCAGCACCAAAACTCTGACATAATGGACCAGAGGCGTAGCCAGGATTTCGCCCAGGGGGAACGGGCGAAGTCGGATCAAGGGGGTCGTCGTAACCAATCTGAGCCCTCGCCAAGGGCGGATCCAGGATTTCGCCAAGGCACGGGGAGGTGGGGGTGGAGGATGGAGGCGAATGGTCAACGCGGGGCCCCTATTTTTTACCCTTGAGACATGAAAAATGATGTAATTTTGCGTTTTTACGACATAAAACTACCGCAAAAATTCAAACACGTCATCTTCTTTGAGAACATTCTGCGTTTTGTTCCCGAACAGTGGCCGGAATATGACCAAAACGGCGAGATTTCAGGCGGTGCCTTCCCGTCCTTCATTTCAAATGACGTGTCTGTATCTGGTCCAGGAGCCCATCAAGCCCCCCCCCCCATCCCGTAGCTTGTGGATTTTTTAGTACAGGTTAGTTTAGTTTAGTTTAGTTTAGTTTAGGTCAGCTTAGTTCATGTTACCTATTGCAGTTACAGGGGCATTTTTGGTGGTCTTGGGCCCTCTGCTGTGCCAGGATCCTCGAGTGGTCCCAGGTTCCTTTTACAGCTTCACGTCTCCCGCGGGACGTCTCAGGCTCTCCTTGGGATGTCAGGGGTACCTCGAACAATCTCAGGGATCTTAAGCCATCTCGGGCTCCCTCCTATCGTCCCTGGGACGTTTTTGCCGTCTAAGGAGCCCCTCAGGCACTAAAAGGGTTCTCTATAAGTTTTTCTGTGCCGTGACAGGGGCGCCTCATGCAATCGTCTAAGATCTTTGGCCTTTTCAGGAGCAGTCTGAACGTGTCAAGCTCTAGGAGTTTTGAGGGGACCCTCTGGTCGTCTCAGGGGCCCTTATTGCTAGAGACTTCTAGTTAGCAGTTTCAGAGGTTTCTCTCTAGCAGACCCAGTGGACCCCCTGCGGTCCTGGGTACCTCTTTATCGTCTCTGAGAAACATTTTTGATATCTCAAGGGCCCTCTGGCAGTTACAAAAGACCTTTTGGTAATTTAAGGGCCCCTGTGCAGGTCCCCTGTGAACGTCCCCGGTGGTCCCCATAGCTGTATCAAGGACCTTCCTCTATTACATGAGGTATATATGGCAGTCTTTTAGGGTCCCTCTAGCCGTAACAACTCTAGCCGTTTTGCTGGTGCTTCAGGGGCCTCATTGGCAGTCTCAGGGGGACCTTGCCCGTGCCAGGAGCCCACTCATTACATTCGGCCGCCCAGCGCCCCCATAAAACCCAAATACCGTCTCAGTACTATATGAAGTACTAATAAGATAAAATCTTATAGTAATTCGTATAGTAAGATAAAAGTCTAGTACTCTTAGAAACCCCTCAAGGTTTCAACAAGGCCAGTGTAGCCCATTTGTGGCTCCTCTCTAGGTTGAGTACGTCACCGACGAATCCCCGTTCAGGGGGCTCCTCTGGCTGGCCAAAGGCTCCTTATGCCGTGCTAGGCACCATCTAAAGTTCTTTCCGTCTCAGGTGCCTCTCTGACAATGTTAGCGGTCTCGTAAGCCCTTTGCCGTGATGGGCCCCCTTGCAGTCCCAGGGACTCTCGAAGAGTTTCAAGGATCCTTCTTTCTATCTTAGGGGTCATCTTACCTTGTCAGGGTCTTATTGACCCTCCCGGAGGCCCTCTGACTACATCAAGAACCTTCAGCTTTTCACTCACAGGGGATCCCTAAGGACTCAGTACTCACCTTGGCCGTCTCAGGGACCCTATGAGCTATCTGGCGGTCTCGGGAACACTTTGGGGGACCCTGTTGTGGTCTCAGAGGCCCTTTCGGGGCTTCAGGGGCCCTCCGTCCCAGCCAGCAATCCCAAATGGGGCCCATCTGGGTCCTATATGGGCACCCTTGTGGGCCCATCTGGGCTACCCATATGGGCCCCATCTGGGCATGTCCCCTGAAACCATATGGGTCCCAGATGGGATGTGTGTGGGCTCCATCTGGGCCGTATGTGAGCTCACCTGGGATTTGTGTGGGCTTCATCTGGGCCATATGTGGGACCCACGATGGATCACCTAGACTGTATGTGGGCTTCATCTGGGCTGCATGTAGGCTTCATCTGGGCTATATGTGGGCTCAGCCGCATGCGCATGGGTTGCCTCTAGGTCCATGAATTTATCTGGGCCTGACCTATGACGCGCGTGGTCAATCATAACCGCCCCTGGTTGAATCCCGATGCATGTGATACATATTTCGTTAAGACGGACACGGGACAAAGCAGCCATTTACTCGAATAATCATGTGGACCGGATTTGTCTACTGATGTTCTGCGTTATCAATCGCATTTGTTAAATTCTGACCCTTACAGCTCCACATTTATTTCCAAGCAGTATCAACAAAGAGACGTATCGTGACTGACTGGCTAGCTGCAAAACCCGATCGCAAAGGTTCCACATATGCCAACAAGATGGCAGCACTATAACTACGCTGCGCTCACCAAATGTCACTGCAGACATGTTTCCCCTCGTATCTGAACTGCCTTGCTATCTTAACAAGGAAGAACACGCGCTGCGAAAGGCGAGGAGCTAAAACTGACTTAAAACTTTCTGATACTGAACGTTGCAAATGCGCAAGACACACTGGACTACTCAGTTATGGGTCGTGGCAGCGCTGGTATCGCCGCCGAAAATTAAAGACTTACACTGCTTGCTCTAGTCCACTCGAAACACACGACTTTCCAAACTAAAAACACTTAAGAACAATCTGGTGGCACATCTGTACCGCCATGTGTCAGCACAAGACGCGGCACACATCGCCTACCCAACCGCTATGCACGCCAAATCACAGGTCTCCGGATACAGCATATCACTCAGTCGATGCAAGTCAACTTCTCCCGCAGTTGGCGCACCACCTCTACGTTCTGTTCACGATAGCCGTGTCGGCGCGTCTCTCGAACCACTCTTGTACCTGTCAAATCGTTAACACGCTGTCCCATCCATGCGCCCCAGCAAGCCGTCTCTGTTGCTGCGTTGCAATGAAGTCACACTGCACGCGCGTCTGCACTGAAGTCACATTGAATAGCGGGCTGTCTAACGTCTCACGCAGCCATAGCACCATCTGTTCACTGGGGGCATGCCGCTTCAGCATCTCTAATGCCTACGACACCACCTGGCCCTCTTCTAATCGGCCGTCAGATCGCGTCTAGTCGGTAGTCCCGCTCACTGGGTGCGCCGGCAGCAGCTCATCGGGCCATCTTCGATGATCGGCGAGTGGTTGGCCGGTAGTGCGACCCGTTGGCGTCGTTTCCGGCCCGCCGTCCTGGTCCCGACCACCGGTTAACCACTCTCCCACAGCGCGTTCCACATCGCTTCTGATACTCCTGAGCACTCCGTATTTCGCTTTACTGACCCTCAAGACATAGAGCTTGCGCTATGACACAGCTGTTACTCTGTTCTACAACGTGGTCCATCGCGTCCAATGAAAAGGCAGAACTGATCCAATTTCGTGACGCACATTATACTACCACTGGTGCATGTCTTTATCGGCAGTAAACACATTTCATTGTTAAAATAGCTCTTTCAAGTGTCGCGTCAAAGTTAAAAAGAAGGGGATGTTAAAAACGATACTCAGCAAACACACAAATAAGAACACATAAAAGCGCGCAAACAATAAAGCTCGGATCTAGTACTCCTCATCTAAGTCTGCTGTAACTGGTATAAACGTAATCCATATGACTAAACGAGGACGTCCTCGAGATCAGAATGGTGCATACATTGAATCTCTGATCAACTGTTCATATTCACGCACTTCAAAAGTAGCACAAAGCCGTTGCTTACCAACATTCACTGTTTGGGCACTACATCGAGATGTGAAACACTTGATGTAAGAAGGGAAATTGGTGCACTTCTAATAAGGTAACAGCTGCAATTTTCTCCATACATGGCTAGAATGAAAAATAAATGACCGTGCGCGTTATTCCTCAGAATGTGGGGAACATCTATAGAGATATAACTTTAAACTTCAGACACCTGGTGGTTATCTAATATTAACGGAAATTTTGGGGGCTACCCAAATAATAAATACCTGGATGGGCATTGCAGGCGATGGTGACAGTTTACGTATTCCACTAATTCTGGCCAAATAAATGAATATTTGAAATTCAACCGAGCCTATTTTAGAACGACCTGTCATAATACGTACTCACACAACCAACGACGACGACTCGACCTCTCCAATGTAGAACTGAACCACGGGAAGAACGAGATTACGCAGCGATGCGCAGTAATGTGACCAGGAAGGGTGCTGAAAATGGTCGCCAAATAGTTACAGACTATAGCTTGCAAGACCCGGATTTGAATAATGCAGCGTTTTTACACTATGGTTTTTGTGTAGCCATTTAATTTACAAATGTAAATTATATAGATTTACTACTCTGCATTTGTAAAACGGTAAAAAAGTATTTACCAATGAAATGTTTTGTCATCAAATGTGCTACTGACGCCATGTACCCACATCTGCAAACAGTGGCGCGCCCAGGGGGGGGGGGGCGCCTAGAGGATCAGACCCTGTTTGACGAAAGCCACACTTTTTGGCGTAAAAAAAGAAAACGTAATATCGACATTGTGCACTCAATCAATTGAGAGTTTCGGGCTCGACCAAACGGGAAGAAAAAATCCTGGATGCGCCACTGCATGCGAACTGGCCCATCTGGGTCCCATATGGGGTCCAGATACTAGCCCACCTGCATACCATGTCTACATGAGCCCAGTTAGCCCACATGTAGCCCATATGGAACCCACACTAGTATTCATTTCATTTTTGGTGTCTGTGAAGATTATTCGCGTAGCACGCAACGAGGGAGCACAAATCGCAAATATTCTAGGCGTATCAAAAGGACATGACAAAATATGGGCAACCCATCTGGGCCCTATATGGAGCCCAGATACCAGCCCATCTACTGGTATCTGGGCTTACACCACACCACATAAAACCTCTTGCCCCACATGCAGCCCACATGGGTCCAATTTGGGGCTGCTGGCTGGGATGCGTCTCAGAGGTCATCTAGCCCTCCAGGATGCCCCACTGACTGCATCAAAAGACCGTCAAGTTTTATAGAGACCCCGTCAAGCTCAAACGGGGCCCTTTCGGGACTCCCTTTAGGTCTGACAGGGGCCCCTTCTCAGACCTCAGGGGAGGGGGCGGTCAACCCAATTTCTCCCCCTTTGGATCCGCGCCTGGCTCTCGCAATCAGTGGGGCCCCGTGCGATTAAAATTACTGTCGATTTGTGAGGTGCCTCGCTAGTGTAAACGGGGCCATGCTCACCTGTAAAGGCGTTCCTGCCGACGTGGCGGGTGTCTCAGGTCGGCAGGGGTATCTTTACAGAAAGCAGGGGCTCCTGAATGATCGCTTAGGAGCCTCTGTTGGTCAGAGGGTCACTGCCTGTCTGTAGAGGACACCCTATCTGTCTGTTAAGAGCCCCTGTCGACCTCTGGAGGCAGGGCCAGGGGTCTTCATCCAGACCGAAAGGATGTCCCTTCAGAGACTGTCATGGGCCCTTTATGGGTCCACAGGGGGCCCTCTTCAGACAAACACTGAACTCCTCTACAAACTATCAAGGGCCCTTAAACGCTCATTCAGACCACGGGCCTCTCTTCACAGCCAAAACCTTCTTGTATACTCGTATATATTCGGAGCGCCTTTTCTTTCGATTCGTAAATCTTTTTTAATGCTTGAAATATTTTTATTTTGTAAAACCAACACCTGCAGTTGTTGCAGCTTCTTTGGGGAGAACATGGAGTAACAGAGCTCAGCACGAAACTAAGGTCTAAATGAGCAATCGTTCTTTTTTTAGAATTAACTATATCATTAAGAAACATGAAAAAGGGAAATCGCCGCGATCCAATGGCTACGCGGCTCGGCTGTTCAGATATTTTACGCACAGGATCGACCCGTGTAGCACAAAGCTTTTAGTTTCTCGTTTCAAATGTAATAAGATCAGGTCACACAATAAAGGCATTATCGCAATGATTTCAAGGGCATGCGGATCTCCAAGTAGCGTAAAAGCGTGGCGTTCGATAACACTGGTCAGTGTTAATTTCGGAACACGAAACACGCGCGCGCGCGCTCCGCTGCGCACTGGTGCAATATCGACAGCAGTGCCGTACGTGGCCAGTGACGTCGGACTCATGTTGCCCCGCGCCTGCCACGAACTCTCCGTCTCGGTGTTTTCGCATTACGCACTGTGGGTGACATGTCCAGTGTTCCTACCGGTCGGCTCATCTGCAGCTCAGGCGGCGCCACAAAGGTGCGTACGGTTTAGTGCAGCGTTTTGTTGAGCCGTCCGGCGCAGCTGCACGCGCTCCTCGCGGAGGCGATCGTCGTCAGCGGTACGCTGGGCGGTCGCGTTTCTCCTCTTCTCCTGCCGGGGAGCGGCAGTGCGGCGGCATGCTGCGACAGCCGCTGCTGATGCTGCGGTGACGCCTTCTGCTGTCGGGTGGCGGCCAAGCAGGCGGCATCCTGCGACAGCAACTGCTGACGCTGCGGCATTGCCTCTTACTACCTGGCGGCGGCGATGCGCGCCGAGTTCGAGGAGAGCCGTCTCCGTCGTTCTCTTTTTGGTCTCCCTGGTCCTAGCCGCCCTCTCCCTGACAGCCTCTGCCGGGACTTTTCGACGCCGCTTTTTTCCAGCGGCTGCAGACCTCAAAGACAGACGTCACAGATGTGTCGCCCGGACTCGGAAGAGACAAATAGTCCAAACTTGGTCCATTCAACCAAAACCCAGCATTTCAGCATTTTGACCAAGACCCCCAAACATACGCTGAATTCAGGTGCTTTGTGCAAACAACGTTTTTTGGTTGTGAAAACCACTTCCATTTGATACACACGAGGGCCAGGATAGAGTACCCCGTCATCCGACGTCAAATGTGTGGGCCGGGCAGGACGACAATTTGCGTCTCTAATTAGCGCTCTCTGACGCTTGTGCATCCCTAAGACTCGGTTTCTTGGCAAGTTCTGTCAACAAAGTTGTTTTGATTAAATGGCTTCACACAGGTTATTGGCGTAAACGATGCATCTCCTGAAATGGAGGATCCTTGATCCATCGCTGTCCGAGCTATTGCCAAACGTTTTTTCAAAACCTGACGAAATGCGCCATAGGCTTCTGCGCTGCCGAAAACTTGTGTCGCGCGCCACGTGCTCGCCGCGCACTGTGGTAGTCATCACATGACATTGCGCTCCTTCGGGCCCGTGCCTGGATCGTGCGTGAATTTTAGCCTCCAACTCCCCACGGTTTGACCTGGGGCATGACAAAAATTTTCGAACACACGTCTTTTTTCGTATGGTAGAAGATCCATTGGCGCTGTCCGCGAGATTGAAAAACGGCAACAAATAAGTCAGTGGATTTGGCATAGACAGCCTTTATCTAATGAAAGTACTGTTTGAGATCATGGCCTAGGTCCCTGGCGTGGTCTCCCGGAAGGCACGATCGACCGGCGTCGTACGGGACTCATAAACAATGTTTTCGAGTTCCCGCGCGGACCGGTTGACGACCTCGCAGAATGCGGAATTCGTCGCTCCGACCAAACTGCGCCCGAATTTTCGCTCAGTGAGGGTGAGTTCCCAAAGGCAGCACCCGAGGCGCACGAGCTGGGGGGGCCCAGAATGTACGTGTGCGTGAGTGAATGGATCGAGGAGCGAACATGCGCGATGTGGGTGATAGAGGTTCACAAGGGGGACGGAAAAACGGTTGTAGCATGGACTTGGCTTGGCATTGGCCATGCGAAACACTGTTTGATGGCGTCTTTGCCGACGCTTTCACGCAAGAAGAGACGGCACCGCAGTCCTAAATTACCGCATTATTGATGCATTCGCGAATACAACAATATATTTAAATATACTAATCCAGGTTTGAGGTCTTCCAAATGATATTATCTCATTTAGTAGATATGAAAGAAACAACAGTGGTACACATCGCCACCCCCGCTCTCCGCGCCCACCCCATCAGGGCGGAGTGGGTTAACCGTTTACAACCAAATTTTCCTCCAGGCCTTATTTAAATGTAAAAACAGCAGGACTCCAAATAAACTTCGGACAAAAAAAGAAAAACATCCAAGTGTTATGGTTGCGGAGCGCTTGGCTCAAGCCACCAGTGCTGAGCCACCTTACTCCAGAGTTGGGTCTCGCGTCTGGTAGCGGTAGCAAGGGAAAGCGAACAAAAGTCAAGATGAACAAAGGATGCGATCGCAGCGCGAAAGATACATTCCGCTTCGGGCTGAAACATAAAAGGAGCTGTTGCTGCCACAATGAATTCGCAGCCACCCATTCCCAAAACCCGTATCCTCTGTGCGGCTCGTTGCCGCTCGGACAAAGCCGTTGCTCTTGCTCTGAAGCCGTGCCAACCTCTCGTGTCGTTTGCATTCGTTCCGGACTACCATTCGTTGCGTTCGGGACTGTGAGGAGTGTGGTGGGTAGCGGCCGGCCGCGCTGCGGAGTCTCGCAGGGGCGCGTCCAGCGACGTCCAGCGGACGGCCGGCGGTCATCTCAGCATGGAACTCCAGTGGCGACCAGACCACGTGACCTGGTGGCGAATGATGACCTCAGAACACCCTGTCTTTTGGCTGGCCGGCAGAGGTCATCCAGGGCGGCCTGTATGACTTGTGATTGGCTATGTCGGAAAAAGCAGATTTTTGCTTGATTCTAATCCTTATCTCATTCAGATTACGAATCACATGTTTTTTTTGGGGGGAGGTGAATCGGGTGAATCTCAAACGAGGTCAAGTCGGTTACTTCTGCTTTTAATTGGACCCTATGAGAAGTAACATAAAGGGCGCTTTTAAAGCGTCCAAAACGACTTTTGGGGACGAAAATGAACTCATGTTATTATTCGTAAATCACCGTTTCCGATTAGATAGTGACACGGGTCGACAAAACGTGTAAATGTCAGCAACTTCTATTCATGAGTTTTACCTGACGGCATCTTGACCCAAACAAGGGCGGTAGTGCAATAGACACCGGCACCATAACCTACACAGTTTTAAAATCGAGGAAGACTTGACCATAAAATACTTAAATATCTGTCATACGATGAGAACCGTCGACGTAACTGTATCTGTTCATGACGTGCCCTCGAGAAAGACGTCAAATGTCAGTGACCCGTCAAGGGACCAATTTAAAACTTTCGGACAATGCTTGTGCCCTCGTCCTAGTTCGGTAACGAAATGTCGCAAAACTTTCATCCTGATATTTTTTAACATCTTTAGGAAAGATTGCAACAATTTGTGAGCTGCGGGCAAGGTTTCTTCCCAGTCAGTCTTGGCTGACCTAAGCTGGCACGTGATTTTATCGCTGACATTACCTCCCCACAGAGTTTTGTGATGGACCAGCAAAGAGCAATATCATACGCCACACAGCGTCAGACCGACGGCTCGGCACGCCGTCCGCTGACGTTGCCCGACCGGCCTCCGGCCTCTGTCCAGCTGCAGCGGAAAAGCTACGAGTCGAATCAATATGCTGTACGTCAAAAGATGCGCAACAACAGTGGCAGCAGGCAGGCTAAAACATGTCGTTCGAATTTCATTCGTTCCAAAGATATGCATGGAAGACATGGGGGATGGTCAGTACAGGTTCCCCATCAGTACGCGTGTCAGCTCGCTTAAATGATCAAGCCTAGGGAGGTAATGCCGTTGGCGGCATCACCAAACAAAGATACCGTTTTCGCCAACACGAGAAGACATCGGGCGTCTCAGCCGTCCAATCTTCACAGCGTGTTGGAGTTCCAGAGGCGGGCGAAAGGCCGCAGCTGCCAGACGTCGAGCACAGTGGTGCGGATCCTCTGGAACTCGGCCCTGACGTCGGGATCAGACCAGTGCCGGAGCACCTCCTCGCGCCACCGGGCGGCCATGCGCCGCGCCGTCGGCCCGTCTGCTACCGCATCGCGCTGCAGGTGCGCGGCCAGGTCGGCGTACTCGCAGAACTGCAGCGCATGTCGCCGGGCCTCCTCGTACGTCATGACCTTACAGTGATCGCGATGTCTAGATACTTCCTTGCTCTCCTCAGCTGCATATTGCACCATTTCACAATAGTCAGGCACGCTCTCGCTGAGGACATGCACCAGCAACGGTGGGTTGAGCAACAGCTGGGTCAGGCCGCGCAGACTGAACGGGTCGTCCTGCAGGGCGGCCGGCCGCTGCCGCCGCCACCAGGCGCGCACCGCCGCCGGCTGCCAGAGCAGGGTCCTGACGTCGTCAGCGGTGAGCAGCGCCATCAGGGGCGCCGCGTCCCAGGTGAAGGTGTGCTCACCGCGCCGCTTCAGCCGCGCCGCGCCAAACATGTCGTCCGGCGCCACGAGCATCGCCCGCCACAGCATCACGTGCACGCGAGTGATGGATGTCTCCAGGTTATGAAGCTGCGCCAGCTCGGCCGCCGCTGACGAGCGCAGCAGCACCGGGATCATCCGGTTGATGGACGCACCATCTCTGGAGAAACCCAAGGCAGGCTGCAGTAAGACCCCACTCATCACCACCAAGCCTCGCGCCAGGCAGACGCGCACCTGGCGCTTAGTGAGCGGCTCTTCCGAGCTGGCCAACAGAGGCTTCAGGATGATCGGGCTCTGGACTGAGCACAAGCCCATCAACAGTCGTGTCATCTCGCGCCGAATGCGGCCGATCGTGCGCCGCATCGCCTCCAGCTCCTCATGCGTCAGTGGCCTGCAGCAGGTTGATGTCGGCCCAGAAGAAACAGGGCAACCGGCGTGCGTCGACGGCCGCCTCCAAATGGTCAAGAATGCAGTTTGCACCCTGCGTTACGCTGCGCCAGCGTTCACTGGGCATCTCTTGGCACAACCAGAAGAGAGCCGTCTTCATGTAGTACGATTTGATGGCTTTGCCGTCCGCTCCCAGACAGTGTTTGCATGCTTTGAGCGCTATCAAGGCATTTCGCTGCACGTCGTTCAGGCTCCAGGAGGCGACCACCTCAACTCGGGAGAAGGACAGCCGCCACTCGGACTGCTCCGTGGTGCTGCCATGGTAACCGGTCGGCACCAGGTGAACCCCGAACCGGCGGATGTCTTCGCGCGCCGCCGCCGGTGGCCAGTCGCATGCGCGCTGACGAGTCAGGAACTCGTCAGCGGGCCACAGTCGTGCTCGTATGCACGGTACAAAGTCATAGTTCACCATGCCGGAAAGTTCATCAAAGCTGCTGTACCCCGTTGATGGCCCCGCAGGGCTCAGCTCATCACGACTGTCACGACCCATTTGTACGAAGTTCCGCATCAGTTGGCGGACGGAGGCGGCTGAGAATGGCAGGAGCTCCCGGTGCTGGCAGTCGGGCCGCCGCGCCTGCAGAACTCGCACGAAGCCCGGATTTTCGGTGGGGACGATTGCGAGTCGCCCCGCCGTGTCCGCTGTCGTGTCCATCGCCTCAGACGCCGCCTCTGATGCCGCCTCTGCCTCGGCTGGCCCGGTCTGCGCATGCGTCAACGTACACAGCACGGGCCCAAGCTCGATCATCTCGTCAAAGTCAGAGCTAGAGCCACCGGTCCCGTCCACATTTCCACTGAAGTCACATATGCCTTCCAACGAGCTGCCGGAGACCGTGCTGTTTTGTATGCTGAGTCGTCCGAGCGGCGAGCAGCGGCACTCCGCAAGGCCGAACTGAAGTGCCCGTAACCGCGGCGCCGTCACCAGCCAAACAGTGGCCGCCTGCTGCTCCGCTTCAATGCGGTCCACAAATTTTCTCGCCGGATGGAAGACCCGATCCGTCGAGAACACAGAGCTGATGACCAAATCGGCGTGTTCGCCGCACTTGCGCAGAAGCTGCTCCGTCGTCTCCGCCAGGTTGTCCTCGTCCTGCTCCATGGCGGACCGGCGCCGTCCGCCGACTGGCCGGCCGCCGCCCCGACGGCCGGACATAGAGGCTGATAGCGCTGCTGCCTGCACGTGAGTCATCAGCTGCAAGGTGGCTGGCTCGAGGCCAAAATACAGGTTCCCGTCCAGAGTTGGGGCGATACGCAGGAGAAAATGGACATATACGACAGGAAGCAAAGAAGAAAAACACACAAGCGACATCGAAATGTTATGTAAAATACCTGGCTATTTTAACTCGCGCCCATCTGGTCGCTGGCACCAGGCACACCCGACTGGGAGGGGGAAGGTGGTGTTTATTGACGTTCCCCTCTTATTCGTTAATGCTTGTCGCACGTTAAAAATCAGCAGGCTTTTGGAAGCAGGTGACAAGCATGGCTTCAGGCTCTTGTGATTTATGTATTTTTACGTAGCTATATCGTATTTTATATTATATTTAATATACAATATTTGGCTCTTCAGAAATTACATATAGTGGTACTTATATATAGTTATAAATTATGTGTGGAATTGCACAATAATGTAGGACGGGAGGAGATTTGCATGACTGATAGACTAAATAACTGTACCGACGGATGATAAATGTCTGCAGATAACGCTACGTCGGAGCGGATAACGGAACGTTGAGCTAAAGATAAAGCAGCTTCCGCGCCAGAGCGCCGAGGGCCCCGGTGATGAAGCCTGCGTAAAGTTAGCG
This sequence comes from Capitulum mitella, assembly GCA_030062745.1. NCBI lineage: Eukaryota > Metazoa > Arthropoda > Thecostraca > Pollicipedomorpha > Pollicipedidae > Capitulum > Capitulum mitella. The sequence continues at coordinate 224,562 of CP099854.1, read as the reverse complement.
ACCGCTAATTTAAGCGTTGCTTTCTTTTGGAGAGACACGACTTACCAGTTTGGTTTTCCCCCATACTTAAGATTCCTGTTACGGCTTTCGATGTTTGGTTTTTGAAATAAATCACTGGTTACCAATATGAACAATTGGCGGAGCCTTATTTCTACAAGCCCGTTTATTTGTGGGACAATGCAATTTTGTGACAACGCTTTGGAATTAATGGTATCATTAGCAGCTTTGACAACCACTTCAGCTATTTTCTGTCCTGTTCTAGTCATTCATCACCTATTTTGATAGTGGTGTATTTTAGCCCATAGCAGGCATTAATGACCCGACAATAGGTCAGTGATCGGAGGCCAGTGATGCTTTGCCGAATGGCGATCCTCAAAAGCTTCCATTATTTCGCACCCAAAACCTAACAATTACGTCAGTTTCCGAAAAAACTTGTTGAAAATAGGTTTGAATGTACGTCATTGACGCGGCAGTTTCCGATAAATCTGATATAGCAAATTTGTTGTGCTTGTTATGATCTCTTATACTAGACAATTTTGGTAGGGTATTTTGTTGTTTTTTGAAGTCACAAGAGGCTCAGCTTTAGGGAAACAAATCCATTTCATCTGACTGAGATCAGAAACCCGACTCTATCCGATGTCAAAGCTTATTTTAGCACCATCGTATTTTTATCTCGTAAATGACATCACATTCTCACGACATGTATGACGACAAGGACAGGCAATCGCTGACCGGAACAGTTATTACCCAGCCAACCAAGAGGCTTTTGGTGTGGCACAAAGGGCATACGCAGTTAGCAGACTGACGCGCAAAACGGATTTATACAGTAGTATGAATCATTTTTGGTCATTTCGTATTCCTCGCTCAACCGGGGGGAGAGTTTCGACGTCCCCCAGGAAATTTTGGCGATAGTAAAAAAAAACAGCGCGTTCTCTTATTTGCTGTCATCGTCAAGGTTAATGACCTGAGGTCAGCTCAATCCCGCCATATTTCCCTATTTCTGGTGCTTTTGAACCGTTTCTTCGGATTGCTCATGACTTCAATGCATTTTCGGGCCAAGTAAGCCACTAAACACGACAAATGGTGTTGACTCACACGAAGAGTCATGAGATTACGTCAGGCCACACTTAAGGTCAACTATCAAGAATGATTCTCCAACACCGTTTTGATTATCCCTGCGAAAAAATAGTAACAGAAATCGATTTTGCAGTCCAAAATTGCATCAAGAGACTTCTAAGCTGCGAAGTGGTCTTAGTTCCCCTCAGTCTATGCGAGGCCACTGTGGTAGAAGCTGAAATGCGTTCCGGGCGCCTGAAATGCATTCCTGGGCCAAGGAGGTCACTTAACACCACAAATAATGCTCATCTACATAAAAGGCCACGAAGTTAGGTGAGGCCACATTTCCGTTGAAGAAGCAAAAAGGAAATCGATCTTGTAATCAGTCATCGCACCAAGACGCTTCCATGCTGTGAAATCACCTTCTTTCACCTGGTGTCATGCAAGGCCACCATGGTAGAAGATCATTTCATATCCAGATGTCCAGCTTTATCTTTCTGGTTTATTTCATGAGTCAAGGGCAGATATAGGCATAAAAAGATGAACCAAAGCGTGCTTCATATCAAGTCATGATCCTACGTCAGATCAGGCCATACGTTCGACTTTGTTTTCGGTCCTGCTGATCGCACTCGTGGGACCCAAGGAGTTTCAGTCCATGGGCGCCCGTTGCCGTTTTGTGTGTGTTGTTATTGATCATCGACAGAACAGGAAACAAAGCTAAGAAAACGGTTGAATGTTGGGTCAGGCCGCAAGGTCAGGTCAGGTGACCTCCGGTCATTGACGTTCTAGTCTGTCGGTATAAGAAAATGTTAGTGAAAATCATTTCTACCGTGTTGTTAGCATGCACGGACAACTTACCAGCGATGTTCAAAAAGCCTAACAAATATAGCAAAATGATAAAAAGTCATTTTAGTAGGTATCCTTTCATCCTGAGAAATTCGAATACACTGGTGAGCGTGACGTGATGTCTACATGGTCAGGCGCTCACCAACATCACGGATGACAATTTCTGAAAATTATTGCAGCGTGAATCTTCCGAATTTAACGCCGTTTCGTCTAGTCATTGTCATCAGTTAAATGTTAAAATCTCTGAAAAGTGGGTGTCTAGGCTCTAGGACACGACCTCCCAACCCACCAGAACCTCCAGCCATGCAAGACGTGATTACTGATCAGGCGTTTCGGTAGACATACAGACAGACAGACAGAAAGACAGGTGGACACATCCTGAATGAGAGAGCAAGGCGGTCCGGCTCGGCCCGGAAACGTCCTCGCCGACTGCGAGGTACTCCCTGACGACGGACCTGCTGCAGGGCTGTCCGGGCGGCAGCGCCGGATGTGCAGCGTCTGCCAGTCAGGGCCGTCGCCAGGCGAAGGTCCGAGCCGTCACCCCCAGTCCCGCGTAACCCAGCGGGCCTGACGGCTTCTGAACTGGCTCACCGGCCCTGGTTACTCGCGGACGCCATGGTAACCGGTCGGTTACTCGCGGACGCACGACGCTGCTGGTTCCCCCGAAAACCGGACCCTCGTGACGCCCCTGGCGCTGACCGTGACGGCGGCGGACATGGCCGAGGCAGGCGAGATAACAGGATCCTGGCACCGGCCATGGCCACGGTTTGGTTCACGGGTCGGTTGCGAGTTACCCTCAGTACACATGCTTAACGTCAGCCGGTCGCTGAGAGCCAGAGACAGTTGCGACGCGCCAATGAAGGTGTTTGAGTTGAGGGATTGGTAAGTTTTCAGTTGTATTGGCTTACAGTCCTGTTAGTTGAGATTGTTCATTAAGAAAGCATCCTATATCTCCTATACCTCCTACTTCCTATATCTCCGTTGTTTATCGACCGACTTCGATGAAACTGGCATGAATCGAGAGATTATAAATAGGGCTTTTACCATGGGTCCGCAAATCTGAAATTTTAAAAATAGGAGGATTAGCTTTCTAACAACTGAATGAACAAAAGAGGCAAACACCCTTTTTTGGCTTCTGCTAGTCCTGTTATACTAAAGAAGTACAAATCGCATTACAATGTTTGTATAATGTTAGCATAGGCGGTGCCAGGGACATGAAAAAGGGGAAACTGTCATGGTCACACGTCAGATCAACTTGTGACCCTTCACCTTAAATGACCTCCAGTGGCCTTGGGGTCACTTGGAATGATCTCGTGTGCATTTAATATTATCTTTAAACGTTTTCAATCATTTGAATTCACTCTATTTCAAAAATTTCATTTTATGGCTATTACAATATAGGGTACGCGCACTGACATTTTACGTCATAGCTCCTTGACCCGACCTGATATCAACCTTAAACTTAGTACAGAAGTAGAAGACACCCTTCTACGTCATACATATTCCGAGTTTGGCACTTGAAAAAACGGCGCCGAAATTATTGCAAAAAACAAATTTTGAATTTTGACCTTGACCTGACCTTGCAAAATGACCTCAGATAAACAAAATTACCTCCGCACATTGCCCAACCATTTAGCTATACATCCATATAAGGTTTTAAGTTCTAGCTTCAAAGCTCTGTTCTTGGCAGCCATTTTCCTTTTACCCTCAACATGGCCAAAAATGGCCTGAGGTGCCTCCCAAAAACGTTGCCTGGCTCCGCCCCTGAGGAAAATAGAATTTTGAAATTTTGTCACAGCACGTAGAATGAATAGCTAGGAAAAGTAACCAAGTTTCGTAATGCTACGTTAAAAAGCCTGGAATTGGCAAGCAAAAAACCCGAGAGGGGGGCGGGTTCAGCCCCCCCCCAGCCGGGAATAGGGTTAAAGCCAGAGCCCGTGATGAGCGGTGCTTGTACAGACTGCCATGCACCAGATCGCGCTGTCTCCTTGTATGGGTCGCATGGAGGGTTAAGTGGCCTCCGGGAGAAAAAGTGAAGACCGAGACGATTTGAGCCCGCCTGGCCATGATGAGCAGCGGTAACAGACGCTTAAGCAACTGAATCACTGACACGATAGTCACGTAATACATGCACCTTTCTCAAGGATTGTTGCTTTGCTTTCATGAAAACATGACATACCGCAAGACACTGTGTCCGTGAAAATCGGGCTGAAGATGAAGCACAGGCGTCCGGTGGCCGAGATCTGGGCTGCTTATTCAATGCCCATGGCGAGCATCGACGCAGTCACTCCCAGTGACGTCACACAGCGTCTTGCGCAGAGTGTAAACAAATCGGTTGATGACCATACCTCCTATAGAGGGCCCTGATGGAAGCTTACTTCGATCGGATGTGTATACACTATCAACGATTCGGTTCTGATACTAAGTCTCACGATTAGGATTTGGCGGATTGCTTCGTTTGTTGAAAAGTGGAAATTGGAGGGCGGCTTCTTACTCACCTTACTAATTCTACCTTTATTTTGTCAACAAGTTTCCATTGGCCTGCCATCGTTTGTTCGAAAACCGCCATCCGTACAAGAAACCCTGCAAACACTGCCGCCTGGCGGGTGCGATGAAAGCGTTAGTTTTGACGCTAAACACCAGATGGAAGACGGGCAGACATGCTGGATGTCTGCTCGTTCCAGAAACCCTATTTTGGGTTACCTTGTTCATCCAGCTGTATACCAGAGCTAAAAATCTGATGCTGGGGTGAGCATGACAATAACACCAACTAGCAAAGTAAGTCTGACTCATAGCGGTGCTGTCCCGGCTTAGTTGAACGTAGTCAGCTGCGATAACGAACTTGACCAAACATGTGAGCAGGCATTTCTGGTAGATTACTTGATCATCGCTCATCTGGCTGTTTACTACTTCCAGAACTGAGCAGGGACATTGCACGCCGCTTCTGGATCTGCACCACTAAGTGATGCCAAGTTTATTGCGCCTTTTTTGTCCTGTAGTCCTGAAATAGCAAAAACAGCGAAGCCGTGTTACACAACTTGGCGAGTTGCGTCACACGATTGACTCTTATCAAATCAGCAAGCCGCTAGGCAAGGCTGCCTGGACCCAGGACGACTACAGACATCTTTCGTTTGTGCCTGGGCCAGGCACAAATCCACGGGGGGGGGGATGAAGAAGCCACCGCTCTCCCCCTTGGCGTTTTGGCGCCCTCTCCCGCCGAATGCCAAATGCAAATCCCTCAGCCACCGGAGGGAGAACATGAAAGCCATTCCTGGACATATCTTTTCCTTGGATACAGAACCATCCTGTCGTTGGAGAACGAACACATGACATCGTGCACATATCGTGCACCCTTGTGAAAGCACATGATCGTCCATGTATTAAAAAGAAGTTGCTGCAGCATAGAGAAATGAGGCCATAATACAGTTCGTGCTCACTTCGTTCTTAACCCGGTCCCGACTGAGCTGAGAGGGTTGCTGTAAACAGCCCCGAACAAACGCAGCGCCACGAAATCCCTTCTGTTTTTTGCTTGATCCAGTTTACATCTTATGCCAAAGTTCTGATATCAAGAGGTCAGGTCAAGTGGACCGATGTCCAAACAGTCTGGCCTTTCGCGATTAAAAAGATAAGATACCAAATCGAACTTTGAGGATTAGATATTAACGGACGCAACAAGATTATTTCAATCGTTTCAGAAATTTCAAGGTCATTGACCTGAGGTCAAGCCCGTTTTCAACAAGGCACCACGGTGTTGATTGTTTGTGATGGGTTGTTGAGTCAGCCACTGTACCGTACCGGATCATCATCATCATTCAATCATCCATGACTGTTCTCCGTGAGGAGGCGTTAAGTAACAAAACATTGGGGAGAACATTGGCAGCCTGTTTGGGTCCAGGAAAAACATGATCTCGCTTTTCATGCAATTCGTTACGCTCCGACCAACTATGACGTTCTTCAATACATGGGGTCCGGAGCAGGGGGGGAGAGAAAAGATACCAACTTCCGATCCCCAACTTCGATGGCGTGGGGGCGACGGTTCCTCGAACCTTTTGGTAATGCCTGCCAGCACGGCTAGCTCCGAGAGAAATTTCCGTAATCTGAGACGCCTGACAATCTCTTTACACAGCGCCACTGGCAAATACGACTGAACTGATTGGCTGCGGTCCGTAGATAGCCAGTATTTGATGTAAGAGGGAAATAACTCAGATTTAACCCCCTCAGCCAACGAAAAGTTGTAAAAATGTCCTAAACTTCCTCTATTTCATTTTCATGGGCCCCTAAAAATTCCAAAGCTGTAATAAAAGACAGTTTCCATTCCGGTACTCATCAGGAACGAAAACGGACCGAACCGAGAAGCCGAAAAGCCGAAAAGCTCGTCAGGTGCAGTTATTGTTTTATTATTATATACATATTATCAGGTGCAGTCAACCTCAAGGCTGTGATCTCCATGAACTGCTGTCAACGTAAAAGGTTTTTCATCGTTACTTGAATTACGGTCAGCGGTCAAAAAGTAGCGCCGGGGCGCTGTGCCCTCCCCGTGAGTACTGAAACTGGACATTGGCACTAGACGTTGACTGAGTATCACTGGCTGAAAGTAGCTTTCGCCCTCCCGAAAAGCTCTGCACATAAGAAAATATTATCCGTGCTAGCTTAGTCTGTGACGGGCGGCTTCCTGCTGAACGTTTAACTGAGTCCTGTGCAGCCCCAGCCTGGGCCTAATTTAGGTTCCCACACCGAACCCAACAACTTTTGTTGCATGCTCTTCGCCTGGTTCACGATGGGCTAGCCACATGGCTCCCAGATGGGCCGATGGCTGGGCCCCGTATGGGTCCTATGCGGGTTATTGAAATGGGGAGGGAAGCGCTGTGGATTGAAGCATTATTGTTTTTGTCGTCATTAGGACTGAATAAGTGTTCACACGTATGCGTGTTTTGTGACTTGAAAAGACCGGGTTATTAAAGGATATTTTAAGAGTGTTGATGCCTGCATTTAATCCCTGGCGTCTGTAGTCTTGTTCCTTTGAGTCTGTCGCAGGGTGGAGAAAGAATTGGGACAAGGTCTTACAGCTGTGTTATGCCTTCACTCCCCGTGCGGACTTTTGAGAACATTGTGCCTGCCACCAGATACAGTTTTTGTTGGGTCCCATTTCTCCTTCAATAAGTCCCAGCTCTCACCCTTAAGTTTAATTTCATCTGAGTTTAGTTTTTTGGGGGGGGGAAGGAAACAAACGTTTATATTTTGTGTGAGTGAGGGAAAAGTAACTGCACGTCATTCTGGCTTATTTTACTGAGCGACCAAAGGGCCAAGAGCTCTGAACTTCATCGCAACAAACGGCAGTTGATTTGCCATGGCGTAAACTACGCTTTAATAAAAAGAGGTTTTCAAAATTTTCAAAAGGATGGATATAGAGGGGGCAAAAAGTCAAAATGAGGGTTGTTTTTGGACTTCTATTAACTCCGTTGTTTATGGACCGATTTTGATCACATTGGCATGAATCGAGAGATTATAGATGGGACGTTTACCATTGGTAGACATATTTGAAATTTTGAGAAAATTCATAGGCGTTTGCAGGATTTGAAAAATAAGAGAATTAGTTTCTTAACCCTACCCAGACTGGGGAGGCAGTTGACTGCCCCCCTGAGGTTTTTCAGGGACTGCGAGAGAACGAACAAACACAGAGCCACGAAACTTCGTGCACCTTTTGCTTAAACATTTTTAAACCTTGTGACAAAGTTTTGTCCTCAGGTCAGGTTAGATGCCTGACCTAGGTCACGTCAAACAGACCTATGTCCAAGGAAGTTCCGCGCTTTGTAACTTTTTCAGAAAACAAGATATCACAATAATACTTTCAGGGATTAGTGATCGTTATAGATAGAACAAATCTGCTATGTCAGATTTTTTGGAATTTTCCGGGTGATTCAGCTAAGGTCAAGATGATTTTTATTCCATGTCGTCGTTTTTCCGGAAATTGACGGAATATTTCATAACATTTTTTGTGTAGAGTGAAGGGACATCTAGTTACCGTCATTGGGCAAAGTATCAGTGACTTCCAGCCATTGACCTGAGGTCAGGTCACGAACAGCTGTTGTGAGCCAAAATGTACCATCGCCAAAATCAACGATGAATTCCTCAGAATGGGTAGAAAATTCCAAAATTAGCTAGCACAAACGTAACTAATACCAAGAACTTCAAGAAGTTTAAAAATTGCATATTTTAGAAATAAACAGTCTGTCGCGAATAAAGCTCCGCCAATTCTATATATTGGTAAGTAATAAGTTTTTCCAAAATTTAAGTATGAAAAACCATCAAAAGAACCACTAAGATCAATAAAATGTTGATAAATAGTTTTTTTTCGCGAAAATAAAGGAACGCTAAAACTAGTTCCCGTTAATTTCTTACTGCGTACGGCTGCGGCGCACGCCGACTGCCGCCGCAAAAATTGCCGTGTCTTTAACTCAGCGTTTCGGAGTATATATTGAACAAATCTGAGAATTTTGGTGTGTATGGGCAATTGCAGACGTTTACTTGTGCGCTGATGCCTTTACCTATGCGTTATTAATCACAGCCCTTGGGATTCAGGCCGTTTCTCGGTCTCATGCAATCGGCTATGAGAAAACATGTATAGGACGTAAATTGCTTACATATTGTCTAAAACTGAAAAATGAGACCAGTTTCGAGCTCTACTCGTCACAAGCTTTCCAACGGAGTGCTTATTTGTATCGTGCGACCAACCGTTCGTGAGTCAGAGGGGTGGCCAACTCCTCCCGCAGTCGGGCATGATCGCAATCGACCAACGGTCGTTCGCCTATTAACAACTGAATGGACAAAAAAGGCAAAAGCACTCTGCTAGTCATGTTATGCTAGAAAAACACAAATTGTACTACAGTGTTTGTATAATGTTAATGTAAGCGATACCATAGACATGGAAAGGAGGGAACTGGCATGGTCACATGTTTTTCAGACGAACTCTTCGCCTTTGACCTTAAATGACCTCCAGTGATCTTGGAGGCACTTGAATGATCTCGTGTACATTTAATAATATCCGTAAACGTTTTGAATTATTTGAATTCTCTTTACGTCAAAAATTCTATTTTGAGACTAGTGTGGTCTAGGGTACGCGCACTGACATTTTAGGTTATAGCTTGGCGACCCGAACTGATGTCAATCTGAAACTTGATACACAACTAGAGGATACCACTCCACGTCATGTGTATTCCGGGTTTGGCATTTGAAAGAATAGCGCCGAAATAAGTACTATAAATCCAAATTTTGAATTTTAACCTTGACCGCACCCTGCAAAGTGAACTCAGACGAACAAAATTGTATTTGCACATTGCTGACCTATCTAGCTGTACATCCATTTAAAGTTTTGACTTCCATTTTAAAAATGCTACTTTTGGTAGTCATTTTCGTTTTACCCTGCAGAGGGCCAAAAATGGCCTAAAGTGTCTCCCAAAAACGTTGCCTGGGTCCGCCCCTGGTCAAAACAGAATTTCAAAATTTTCTCACAATACGTAGAAAGGGCGGCTAGGAAAAGTCATCAAGTGTCGTGAAACTGCGTCAAAAAGTCTCAGAATCGCAAGGGAAAAACCCAAGGGATGGCGGATTCAGCTCTCCCCTGCCGGAATAAGGTTAAATGAGAAAACAGATTTATCTAGAGCTGACGGAAAAGGTACAATCCACTGCCTTCCTTAAATCATTGTTGACAACCAAATCTCAATTCACGCGTCCGCAACAGAAAAGGCTTCCAAGAATGTGCAAAAGAGAATCATGCAACGTCCGGACCCGGGTGGACATCAGCTTTTGCCACCGGTGCGCATGAAACGAATGGTCCGAATGACTGGTGGTGCGGAATCAGGTCATACCAGATTCTGTCGGTGAAAATTTGCCTCAGTCCAACTAGAGACATGCGAATGGTGATTACGTGTTACGCAGCAAGTAATGCACTAGGTATATCGTATATATATATATATATATATATATATATATATATATATATATCGTAGAAACAGAACAACAAAGAAAGGTGTTTCCCATGTTTTTATTATACTAGTTTTCAGCCGGGTAACGTGAACTGACTACAATGAACTGTTCTGAAGCCACTAACCTTCCGCATAAAAGCCGAAAGTATGTAGGTGTGCTCCTTGTAGGTATGCTCTATGTATGTTTGGTTTTGCTCTCAACAAACCCTCTTTCGACCTTGCCGACTCCGTGTGTTCGCGTTTCTCTGAAACCCGTGAGAAAACCGCGCGTTGTGTGCTCACAACTCATTGTGAACTCAGGGTTGCGCGCCAGCGTGACGCGCAACCCTGTCATCTGGCTCGGTGTTTCCCACCGAGCTTGTCTGCATGTGTCGTTTCGACGGGGTCGCAGCGTTGTCGTGCCCGATTGCCCGCAGATATCGATTCCCAGAGCGACTCTATGTCAATCACGGGAAACTGTTCCAGCCACCCTAGCCAGAAGACGGTGGGGGGGGGGGGGGCACAGAAGATGGCATGAAAGACGCAAGGGGCGTTACGGAGGGTGCAGAGCACAGGTCCACTTATGGCGTTTGACCTCAGAAAACTTCAGGTCAACCCAACGTCACATAAATTGACCTTGGGCTCATTTCGTGCGTTAAATTGCGGTTTCAATAACTTCAGTTGATTGTATTTCTCAATATCCTGCGAATGTCCGTCACGACATAGGCAGAAACGGCGCCGCGCCACATTTGTGACTGTGCTGTACTACCAGGGACGCAGCCAAGATGATCAGCTCTTGAAAGGAGACTCCTCTTTCTCCGCAAAACGGAGTCTCTCTCTGGATTTGGGCCACTTCATTTTACGGTTTACGGCCGTTACAATAAAAAACTTGTTACTTATCACTCCGAAATAACGGCAAATTGGCAATAGCCCAAATTTGCAATGAGGCAAATTTTGGAATTTGCCTCCTCCTCCGAGCAACGGCCAAATTTCCACGATCACATTCATGAAAGTGAACTTTGTCACAGCATATCCGAAGTATGATTTCGCCGACAAAGTGTCGTAGGATTTTGCTATACTATGTACCAGATTTCAGATTCCTATCAAAGTCGGGCTGATAGTCATATCGCACCGGTTAGTTTCGTTCAATGATTGAGCTTCAAAAATGCTTCCACATGCAAACAAGTTCACAATTTCCTTTTCATTCCAAATATGTCGAAATCCACCTTATGCTTCACCACAGCATTTCGACTCACAAATTACGATTAGTGTGACACTTAGCAAAGGCAGTAGCCCACAATCAAATGACGGGGGGATCCTGATATCCCACGTACCCGATGGTGGCGCCACCCATGGATAAAATATCCGCGCGCAGACATTGTAGGTTACAGCTCCGTGACCTGACCTGGTATCGGCCTGAAACCTCAAACACAAGGAGAGGCCATTGCTCCAAGTCATACACGTATTCTGCGTTTGGGTACGAAAACTAGTGCGAAAAAAACTGTACATAAAACTGAATTCCGACTTTTCATTTTGGCTTCCTTGAGTAATATTCTTTTTCAATACTCGCAATTACAAAATTATCAGCTAGTGCAAAAGACGCGCTAGTACAACGGCAGAAGCAGGATAAAAACATCATTGTCGCAGTGCTGTTCTTTGGAAAGGTGGCTGAAAAAACGTCAAGGGTTAGCAATCTCTACTCACAGTTTACGCCGTGCTCATCCGCTCAGTTCAGGAGTGCGCCGCTGTCGTGGTTGCACGTGGACGCACTTCGTACCTGTCTGAAGAATTAAAACATGCGGGAAAGGCCGTGTCGGATCATTTAATCCGCGCACGACCGTGGGTCGATGGCGATCACGCCCGACTGGGCGGGGGGACGGTTGACCACCCCCTCTAACTCTCAAACGGTTGGTCGCACGGTAAAAAAAATACGCACACCGTTAGAAAGCTCGTGACAAGTAGAGCTCGAAACTGGTATCATTTTTAGTTTTGGATAATATGTAAGCAATTTACACCCTATAGGTGTTTTCTCATAGCCGACTGCATGAGACTGAGAAACGGTCTGAATGTCAAAGGCTGTGACTACTGACACAAAGGTAAAGGCACCAATGCACAAGTAAAGGTCCGCAGATGGCGATACTCATCTAATTTCTCAGATTTGTTCAGTATATACGCCGAAACGTTCAGTTAAAGACACGGCATTTTTCACGTCGGTGGTCGGCGGGCGCCGCAGCCGTGCGCAGTACGAAATTCACGGGAATTAGTTTGAGCGTTCCTTTATTTCCGCGACATAAGCCTATCCATGTAAATTTTATTGATTTTAGGGGTTCTTGTGATGGTTTCTCATGCTTAACCCTATTCCCGGAGGGCTAGACGGTATGGTCGATTCCCGGCAGGTGGCGGATTCGGCCCCCCCCCCTGAGATCTCGAGAACTACTCGTCCGTTTTCATCGCAACAAACGGCAATCGATTTGCCGTGACGTGAACTACATTTTTATAAAACGAAATTTTCAAAATTTCGAAATTTGTGGATGCAGAGGGGCAAAAATGTCAAAAATGGGGGTACTTTTGGACTTCTTATAACTCCGTTGTTTATCGACCGATTTCAATGAAACTGGCATGAATCGAGAGATTATGGATATGGCTTTTACCATGGGTTCACAAATCTGAAATTCTGAGAAAATTCATGGGCGTTCACAGGGTTTCAAAAACAGAAGAACTAGTTTTCTAATAATTGAATGAACAAAAAAAGGTAAAAACACTTTCTGGCTTCTGCTAGTCATGCTATGCTAAAGAAGTAAAAATGACATTATAATGTTTGAATAATGTTAGCATAGGCGGTGCCAGGGACATGAAAATGGGGAACTGCCATGGTCACACGTTCTTCAGATCAACTTGTGACCTTTGACCTTAAATGACCTCCAGTGACCTTGGGGTCACTTGAAATGATCTCGTGTGCATTTGATATTATCTGTAAACGTTTTCAATCATTTTAATTCACTCTTTTCCAAAAATTTCATTTTATGGCTATTGCGATGTAGGGTACGCGAACTGACATTTTAGGTCATAGCTCCGTCACCCGACCTGATATCAAGCTGAAACTTGGTACACAAGTAGGGGGCATTGTTCTGCGTCATATATATGCCGGGTTTGGCATTTGAAAAACTACGCCGAAATTATTGCAAAAATCAAATTTTGAATTTTGACCTTGACCTGACCTTGGAAAGTGACCTCAGATAAACAAAATTTTGTGTGCACATTGCCCCATCGCTTAGCTATACATCCACATAAAGCTTTAAGTTCTATCTTAAAAACTCTGTTTTTGGCAGACATTTTCCTTTTACCCTCAACATGGCCAAAAATAGCCTGAGGTGCCTCCCAAAAATGTTACCTGGCTCCGCTCCTGAGCAAAGTAGAATTGTGAAATTTTGTCACAGCGCGTAGAAAGAATAGCTAGGAAAAGTCACCAAGTTTCGTAAAGCTGCGTTAAAAAGGCTGGAATTGGTAAGCAAAAAACCCGAAGGGGGCTTAACCCGAGAATTCAGCCCCCCCTGCCGGGAATAGGGTTAAATTTCGAAGAAAATTCATTACTTGCCAATTTACTTAACTGGCGAGGCTTTATGCGGAACAGCCTGTTAATTTCCAAATTATGCAATTTTTAAACCTTTTTCAGGTCCCTGGTGTTACCTGCGTATGTGTGAGCCAGTTCTGCCATTCTCTACCCATTCTGGGTAATCTATCGCTGATTTTGACGATGGTACATTTTGGCTCCCGGCAGTTATTCGTGACCTGACCTCAGTTCAATGGCAGGAAATCATTGATACTTTGCCAATTGACGGTAAGTAGATGTCTGCATCACTCCACACTAGAAATGCTATGAAAAATTCCGCCAATTTTGGAAAAAACGACGACTTGTCTTCAAAATGGGCTTGACCTTAGGTCAATGACCCAGAAAATTCCGAAAAATCTGAGTTGGCGGATTTGTTGCGTCTATCAAGATCTCTAATCCCTGCAAATATTATTCTGATGTCTTGTTTTTGAAAAAGTTGCAGAGTGATAGGATTTTTTTGGAGATACGTCCGTTTGACCTGACCTAGGTCAGACACCTGACTTAACCTGATGTCAAAACTTTCATAAAAGGTGTAAAAATGATGAAGTAGAAGGTACACGAAGTTTCGTGGCGGTGCGTTTGTCCGCTTGTCTCGCAATTTTAGAAAAACTTGAGCGGGGGACGGTCAACCGCCCCCCAGTCGGGGGCGGGTTAAGTCAGGCCCGCAGAGGTGTCCATCTGCTAAATATCTTATCGTCTGTTGGTCAGATACGTGAATTGTTTGACCGCCAAGATTGCTTTATCAATTTCCGCACTATCACCGCGTCAGCATCAGAGTCATCACCACTCAGAGTCCTCTCATTTAGATCCACGCTTAGTGGGAATGTGTGTGTAGTGGGAAATGTCATTGTCATAATGTGATCATCATTTCGTGAAGTCAGAATCATTGCTGTGATAACGGTGTCGGAGTCTGAGTCATTGGCGAGGTCACTGCGCCAGTGCCATTGCCTGGATCGCACCATCGCAGTCGAAATCAGAGTCGGAGTCAGAGAAACAATTCTATGTCAGTTCTCGGTCGGCCCCGGGACTGTCAATTTGACGGCGCCCGGTGTCGAACGTCGCTCGATGTCTGACAGCCTCGCCGTCGATGTGACCAGGATGGACTGCAGCGGCATTTTGGCACCCATTGTTACCCCACGAAGCACCCTAAGGCTTGCGGTGCAACCTAGTCACCCGCTATCTTTTGCGCGCACCGAACGTTTTAAGGACAGGACGTGCCCAAGGTGATTCGCTTTTGTCAATGACCAATTACTGTTAATGCTCGTATGTTTCAATGGATTTATTTGAATATGTCCGACTCAGCAGCGTTCCAGCCGCGTGCCTGTCGTTGCTGACGTCACGTAACAAGCCACCAACCGCATGCCGGCCAAGCACTTTCCGTTCGCAGTCAAAGCACTGAAAAGGCATTTCAGTGCTCTGCGGTGAGACCGCACAACATGTGCCGAGCTTTAAAGCCTTGTCGCTAGGCGCGTCGCCCACGTGCTGCGTTGCTGGCGCCTCCAGTTTGCACGCGACGTCAGTAACCGGGTCACCAGAGCGCCGTGAACGGCGCGGCGCGCCGCCCACGGTTCTCGGCCGCAGGGTCGTGCTTGGCCGCCGTCAGGCCGACGGCAATAAATCCTCTACAGTTCGGATCACTGGGTAGCAGGCAAGACGAAAGACCAGCCACGGGGACGGGTGGCAGCCGCCGGGGCCGCAGCCGCGCGGCACACGCTCATGTGGCACCTCTGTGCCGCGCAGCGATAGGTCGGGAGCGCGGCGGCGTTTGTGACGCGGCGGTTGCCGGTTTTGTTTGCAGTTCGGCTGATTCCCAGAGGTAACCACGGCTCTCAGGCGGGGATTTTGAGAACAGCGATGCCGTCCAGACTGCAGTCAGCCCTCTGATGGGTTGCCTGCACTCGGTTTGCAGATAGGTTCTTCAGCAGCCAGCGGCATGTGTGCGGTGTCCTTGATTCTACGTGTCTGCCAGTGATATTTACTAGCAGCTTTAGAAACGTCCTCGCTAGCCGGTCTGTGAAGTCCGGTTGGTCGCACGTGTTTTGCTACTCTGGAGTTGACTTCACCGCGTGTCTTCCAGTGAGGTTTACTAGCAGCTGTAGTAACTTCGTCCCCAGCCGGTCTATGGAGTCCGGCTGATCACACCAGTTCTGCCATCCTGGAGCTGTTGGCCCCACTTCTGATAGCAGCCCTTCCATGATCTTCTGTTCCCACCGAGAAAGGGCGTCCATTCTCTCCCTCGCAAGATGTACCACCACTGCGTGGTACGTCCCAGGCGCGGTTCGTGATTTGGTGATATGATTTCCACGGTGAACACTGGTCAGCAGCCTGCGCATGGTTGGCAGATCGTTCTGGTTTCGTAGTGCACTCAGATTCGAGCGTTGACTCTGAGGAACCTTAAATTGTAAGGGACTTCTAACAGCCTCTGAATTCCACAGTAACTCAAACAATGATCCGTCAGAGGGCTTCACAAACCGGAAGAACCTGTCGTTTTAAGGGTGGGGGGGGGGGGCAGGTCCCTGGCATGTGCACTGGTATCCCTGGCAAGTCACCTCACCTGCATCTTACTAGTGACAGTCATGATTTCTTGGAGGCTGAGTGTCTCTCAGGAAGAGTATTAACTGCCGAGTTCCGAAAATGTTAGTACATTCAACTAACGCAGGCTCCTTCCAAGGTCAAGGGCAAGCAAACTGGCCATCAGTTTACGGAAACCGGTCAGACGGCAGATTTCCCACTTTCCTATGTACTAAGACTGAGTTCTTCACAACGAGGAGGTGTGAACAAGATCCAGACCGCATCCAGAGCTGCATTGGCTAGTTTTCCTCATGATTTCTCACAAACGTCTTCACCATCGCTTTCCAGAAGGTCTCTTAACGATTTCGCGAGTGACCCATGCCCTGGAATCGCTGGTGGCGCTTGTTATGATATGGCACACTGGCATGGTATGGAATGGTACAGCATTAGGTACCGCTACCATACCATATTTCTTCTTAATATGGTATGGTGTTATGTTATTGTATGACCTAGTATTGGCTAGGGCTAGGGGAACGTTACCTACTTCTTGTGATGGCAAACGGATGAATAATATATGTATATATATATATATATTACTATGCGTATATAATGTCCTTTGCCAGAGCTCGTCCACCCTCTAAGTCTGCTATCTTAGTTTTCGTATTCCTTGACTTCCGCACCATCCCGGCCAATCCAGCGACATTCTGGTTCTCGTCCCAACCATCCCATGCGCTCTTCCTCACCATCCCTGTCAGTCGAACAGACTTTTTTTCCGTTCTTCCATTTAAGCTTTCTTCCTCCGTGCTCCCAACGTCTCAGCATTGTGGAGACAACATGGGCTGGCTCATTTCGTTCGTGACGGTGTGAAGACATTGTCACGAAGAAATGCGCCAGTCCATTTTTTGTTTCGGATCCTCTGCCGCACCAGTCCATGGCTGTCTGAAGTCCTTAACCTTACAGGCGTACGCCCACAGCAGTCTGAATATCCAGTTCCCGTTCACTTCTCCCCCATGCATCGCACCGCCACTGCCGTCTACCCCGCCCATCTTTTCCCATGCGATGTCTCTGCATGCCCGCGCCGCCCTCTTCTCCCACACGACGGACCAATGGGCTCACGTCGTCAGGGGCCACGCTCAAACACGGCCGGCCTCGGCCCCGGTGCCGAGGGCCGCCTCCGTAGCTTGGCTGCCGGCGTCCGACCATGTCCGTCCGCCCTCTGCTACTGGTCGTCCTGCCGGCCGTCCTTCTGGCGACGACGGACGGCCGCCTGATCCGCATGCGGTCGGCGCCGGGCGCCCAGGTGCTGCTCGGCACCACGACGGCCGGCAGCGCTGTCCAGTGCGCCGCACGCTGCCTGCGCCGCGGCGCCGGCTGTCGCGACGTCGTGCTCGACGGCGCCCAGTGCCGCCTGCTCGGCTGCGAGCCCGACTGGGTCGGCTTCGGCGACGCCTGCTTCCGCGTGGAGACGGCGAAGCGGAGCTGGTGGCAGGCGATGGCGCGGTGTCCCGAGCTCCGGGCCGGCGCCACGCTCGCCTCCATCCACTCGTCGGAGGAGAACGACTTCGTCGTGTCGCAGATGGCCGGCGCCGACAATCACGTGTACATCGGCCTGAGGCACGAGGCCGGCCACGCGGACCGAGAGTTCCGCTGGCTCGACGGCACTCCGGTCACCTTCACGGCGTGGTACTCTGGTGAGCCGGACAATGACGCATCCAGGGAGCTGATGGTTTTCGTGTTCGGCCCATACAAAGCCTGGTTCGATGATCACTCAGGTCATAAGAAGGCTTTCGTTTGCAAATACGTGGACTAGACACACCAAACAGTGCTGGCATTTACATACGCACAGATATTAGGATATTTTATTCGAGTTATCGTACGACGCTCTTCCGGTGCGGTGTGCGTTGATAACGGACAACGGACGCCTTGTGCCGAAAAGCTGAAGAGCTGCACACCACGCACCGGCCGGTCCTTGAGCGCTGCGGAGACGACGACGCAACGCGAACGTCACCGCGTCGACATTTTGGTCGACATGTGACGTGTCAGCGCGCCGGACGGGACGCTTTCGAACTCGACTCCCCAGAGCGTCTTCGCGGAGCGTCGTCACCTGAAAGAGCTCTGTCCCGCTAGTGAGCAATAAAGACCACAGACCTGTTGCTAGTTTGCATGATCCTGACATGTAGTGCTACGAGATCGGGACAGGGCAGCGGAGCCGGAGTCACGAATAGCAGCTCGACTCGAGTGCCGGGAGTTAGGTGAGTCATAGTCACGCTCGTGCGCAGACCGACGCGTGCCACTCGATAGCCCTCTTCTTTCCAAAGCCTTACCGTGACGCAGAGTCGACCTGACGTTATGCTGTGTTGCAGGAGATTCACAGGAGACGCCTGATTCCGGGAGACACGCACATAACGAGACGGACGATGGCTGTGTCTACGATGAATGAGTGAAAGCCGTGGCGTTAATTGTGACGAGTACAAGACTCCGCTGCTCTTCTTTGTGGCAGAGCTGAACTGTTTTGATGGGACTGGATTCGAAGGCGCCTGGTTCAGATGAGGATGTGCCTTGACACAATTTTGCTGCAATTCCCATTGTTTCCTTTAATCAACATTTTTAGTAAACGCCTTTACTGGCCTTAAATACAGCAGCCCAAGAGGCAAGAAGGGCAGTGACACTGGTAGCTTTGGGTGATTTTGTCATTAGTTCTGATGTGTTGCATTGAAAGAAATTGCCAAGAATGGCACTGGTCCTACCAAGCTGAAAAACCGCCCACACAATGACATCAATGGTTTGCTCTGGCGAAGTTCACGATCTCGCCTACCAGGGAACCAAACCAAAGCAACCAGAAGTCCGACGCTGGCGGCGGGCCAGCTCAGGTCGAACTACCGTGACTGTGAGAAGCGCCCCGATGGTCTACCAGGGCTTGTTTCGTCGCTTCAGTCCCGGCCATCTGGCAGGTAAAACGTCCGCCCAGTGTGAACTGCATTTGGCTGCTTCAACCGGAAAATCAATCTCGAGAAGGACGGGTGCGCTGCGAACGAAGACTTCGATGAGAAGACACGGCACGTGTTATTGTCGTGCGCTTGATTGTGCTGAGATGGTCATCAGTAATTCATCAGTATCAGTATCAGTAATTCACTCACACATATCTCTTCGTTTTTGTTGCACTTCTCGGAAAAAGGGGGTTTTCCTAGACATTTATAAGAAAAAGGAGGAATGTGCGTTACAGCAGAGTATGGACGCGTGAATAGTTGGAGTACAGGAAAAAATGTGGAAAAATGTTGAAAAAAGGCTTCAGATTACTTTTCTCTCAATTATTGCCAAAGGCAGAATGCTAAACTCTCAGAAATGTGAGGTGCCTCGATCATCTAAAGCGCCCCAGCCCCTCTAACCATGATCACGTGTCCACTCGGCAAAAAGAAACGCGCCGTTCGCAATGGTGCGGCTACCGGTGACCGTGAATTGTCAAAACTACGAAAGCACACGCACGAACAGCCTGGAGACGTTTTCTGATACGGACTCTACGAAAAACTGTTCACGAGACTCGGAGAATGTTTGAGAAACCCATTATTGTTTGTTTATCTCCTTTGAGACCAATCTGACCAATGAGAAAACTCATGCGGAGTCTCAGCGGAGAACATAAACCTTCTTCACTCAGTGAATTGGGGCTTATACGGGGTCTCAGCGGAGACTATGTGCTTTCGAAAGGTCCCGGATGTAATGGAATCTTTTTTGAGAACGCTGCAAGGTCTTTGAGTCCTACATTAGTCCCACCCTGCGCGGACGCGGCAGTCATCTTTGTACGTCCCACTGCGTTGCAGAAACCTGTTACCTGCCCACTTATATTGTGAGTATTATCACCGAACCAGAGTGGCGATACCCTGATACTGCACTTCAAGGCGCATCTTGTATCTAGGTCGGCGGTGAGGTACCACAACCAGATAAATGACGTCATTATGAAATGGTTGTTGTTACCGAAACGTCCAAACAGCAATACGGGACGTCCGGCGCACCAGAAATGCTTCGCGTGTTGTGGTAGTAAGGGCGTCTTCAGCTCACCTCAGTTTCTGCGGATTCTCTCCACAACACTTACAGCAGCTCTCTCCTCACAAGCAGTGCCATGTGTTTCTTTGGCGACCTAACGCGTCGTCTTAAATTTTAAATACCATCGTTCTAAACCTGTTGGTTGGTTATTGGGGCTTAGGGGCGCACCGACTGCAGGGTCATTCGGCGCCCATAACTTCTTCAAGTAGCTCCATTAAAAAGAGTCACGACGATTAATAAAATCCGACGGCGTAATATAACGCAATTATGTCAAGACAAAAAAGTTACCTACAACAGCATACACAAAATAAAACACATGTGACTAGTAGCGTGAAAAAACCGCAGAAAAACCGACATCCAATAAAAACCGGAGCAACTGTCCCGTCTCTATAAAACGAGACTCGTCACTCAGCAAATCCTGCAAAGTGCGAGGAGTCGTACTGTGGCCAAAGTGCCGCAAACGCTCTGAAGTCAAACCATTGCATGTGGTCGGCACATGGTGCACAGTGAGGGGCTCACTGCAGCGGGGGCACATCCCTCTCTCTTCGCCCTTTAACAGATGGTGATGCGTTACGTATGTGTGGCCTAGGCGCAAACGGCAGAGAATAACCTCCTCTCGCCGGTTTTCGCGTGAACTTGAGGCCCAAGTTCCTAGGCGGGGTTTAATACTTTTGAGCTTATTCGGACCGAGCGCATCCCACTCACGCTGCCACAAGTCATACATATATGACGAAAACACACGATAAAAGTCCTTGGCAGGCAATGACATTCGTCGCGTCACACACACGCGTGACGCACGCTTTGCGGCTGCATCGGCTCGTTCATTGCCAGATATCCCCACGTGGCTGGGGATCCAACAGAACGTCACTCTCTTTCCATGTCGGTCCAACGCTGTCAATCGTCTTAAAATATCCTGTATAAGGGGATGACGCGGATGGAAACACTTCAGCGCTAAAAGGCTACTCAGCGAGTCTGTAAAAAGTACGTAAAAACCATCGTCGCTTGCCTTAATGAAACACAGCGCCTTGTCGATAGCCACGAGTTCCGACGTATAAACCGATGCATGAGGTGGCAAAGTAAATGACCGAGTGTCAGGGCCACACACGAAAGCACAGCCCACACCAGCCTCCGTCCTCGATCCATCGGTGAAAGCAGTCATATGGCCATCGTAGGATGCCATGTGCTCCAGTGCTCTGCACCGTAACTCCTCCGGGGCCACGTCGCGCTTCCGGTTCTCAGCCAAAGACACGTCGACCACAGGGGACACCAGTTCCCAGGGAAGTATGTCTAGATCGTAAGAACGTGCCACGGACCTCAGTCGCACACCGCTCTCAATTAACAGGTCATGGACTCTCACACAGAAAGGAGTGGCTTTCAGAAATCGTCCGGTGCGAAAAAGGGCTATTGTGCTGGAAGAAAACACCGCCTCATATGTCGGGTGGTCGGGGAACTGAGCTAACTTGCATGCATACCGCAGCCCGAGCACCTTCCGTCGCAAAGCCAGGGGTGGCTCGTTAGCTTCCACCAAGATACTAGCGGTGGGAGACGTTCTGAAGGCACCCGTAGCAATGCGCAAGGCAGAGTTGTGCACTGTGTCCAACGTACGCTTGCTGGAATCGCATGCAGAGTCATACACAAAACAAGCATAGTCCAACTTAGAGCGAATCAGGGATCTGTATAGACGGAGCAACGTCACTCTGTCCGCACCGTACGATGTACCTGCGACACACTTTAAAACGTTCAGTGATTTAAAACACTTCTCACGCAGCGATTTAAAATGGTCCCTGTACGTCAATCGTTTGTCAAATTGCAGTCCAAGAAACCGCACTACTGGCTCCGACGGAATCAGTTTCCCGTACAGTTGCACAGATAAAGCGGGACAGCCACGGCGAGAGCGGCAAAAGTGGCACGCAACTGTTTTTGACGTCGAGAAACGGAAGCCATTTGCCAGGCTCCACTTCTCCAAGCGGCCGACGGCCAGCTGCAACTGCCTCTCCATCGAGATAGCACTGGACGCCTTACACCATATTGCCAGATCGTCGACGAACAGTGACCTTCCTACAGAGCGAGGCAGCCTGTCTACCACATCGTTAATCATAATGGCAAAGAGTGTCACACTTAACACACCACCCTGAGGCACGCCGTTCACCTGCAGAAACCGGTCAGAAAAGTGCTTTCCTACACGAACACGGAAAAAACGGTCATCCAAGTAGTTCTGTAAAAAGACGCCCATACGACCACGAATACCTTGCCCAAAGGCCTTCAAGAGAATGCCGTGTCGCCACGTCGTGTCGTATGCACCCTCGATGTCAAAAAACACACCTCCCACATGACGTCGTTCCCGAAAAGCAACACGCACTGCTGTGTCTAGGGCTAAAAGGTGGTCCACAGTACTACGGTTTTTCCGGAGACCGCACTGAGCATTGTCAAACACGTTATTCTTCTCTAAAAACCAGGTCAGGCGGAGGTTAACCATCTTCTCTAAAAGTTTATACAAGGAAGATGTCAGAGATATGGGACGATAATCAAGAGGGTTTAAACCACTCTTGCCGGGCTTGCACAGTGGGATGACGATGGCCTCTCGCCAGGCCAACGGGAACTCGCCACGGGTCCAAATCGCATTGAACATAGTCAACAGTGTCTCAACCGCGCAATGTGGAAGGTGTCGAAGCATATCGTTATGCACTTCGTCTGGGCCCTCCGACACAATGCGCAGGGACGATATTGCTGACCTGAGTTCAGCCATTGTGAACACTTCGTTATACGAGTGCTGCTCAGAGGTATAAAAGTTCACAGGCGACCGCTCACAGCGAGTTTTGTGACGCACAAACTCAGGATCGGCGCCGCCACCCCGGCAGCGCTCTGCGAGGGCGCGGCCGATCTCGTTGGCAACGTCAGCAGGGTGAAACACGTCATGGCCGTGCACGCGCAGCACGGGCAGCGGCTTAGAACAATGTCGGCCCCCCTATCCTCTTGATGCGGTCCCAGACCTCCGAAGTGCGGGTGGAGCGGTTCAGGCCACCCACATACTCTCGCCATGACCGCCGTTTCGCCTCCAAGATAACACGGCGTGCCGAGGCCCTCGCTTGTCGAAAAGCGATCAAATTATCAAGTGTACTGCAACGATCGAATGCCCTGTAAGCTCGCCTGCGTGTACGAATGGCGTCTCTACACGCTTTCGTCCACCATGGCACTGGTGGGCGGCGGGGAGCACCAGATGTTTTGGGGATGCTTTGTCCGGCTGACTGCACGATCATCTCGGTAAATTCGTCCACCGACATCGGACGCTCCTCCGGCTGACGCCAACGCACGGCCAATTCAACCTCTTCCTCAAATTGGCCCCAGTCAGCACACCGAAGCAACCACCGTGGTGGCCTTGAGCCGAGCACGGCACCGTCCTTATAGTGCAGCCATACTGGCAAGTGATCGCTTCCGCATGGGTCGTCATCCACCGACCACGTCAAGTACTGCATCATCTGTGGGCTACAAATGCTCAGGTCTAGAGCCGATGTTTGTCCGGAAGGCAAAGTAAAATGTGTTTTGGCTCCAGTATTTAAAAGACATAGTGATTCGTCGTTCAACAAGCTTTCTAAAAGTCGACCACGTGTGTCGGTGTTGTCGCAACCCCAATTAGTATGGTGAGCATTAAAATCACCTAAAAGCAGGAAAGGTGCAGGCAGCTCTGCAACCAGACGCCGGAGCTCCAACGTGGGAAAAACACAACCAGGCGCCAAATACACTGAGCACAGTGTTACTTGACGGCGTCCCAAGTGCGACCTCACTGCCACAGCCTGCACATCAGCGCACACGTCGAGCCGCTGGGTGGGAACACCATGGTGAACGGCTAGTAGGACCCCACCGTGCGCAACGGTGTCGACTGGCTCGTCGCGACGAAATATGCTGTAACCTTTGAGACTAAAACAAGTGTTTGGTGCCAGTTTTGTCTCCTGGAGGCCAACAGCAAATGGGCAACGCCGTCTCAGAAGAACCTGCAGATCACTGGCGCTCGACCTAACACCTCTACAGTTCCACTGTAAAATGACCTGTATAAGGTCGGGTTAAAAGGGTCTTAAAACACAGCGTCCCGGGATATAAAAGAAGCATCAGCACCTGCAGGAACACTAAAACAGTCACTGCAAGTGGAAGGTTAAAGTGTTCAAAAGAAGTCGTCAGCCCTTTTGCAAGGTCATAACCCTCCCGTGACTGGACGACCTTCTGCAGAACTGCCGCGCACCTTGGCCCTGCCCCCGTCCGTCGGGGACACAGGCCAAGGCGGCGGGCGTTTTGTTGTCCGGCCCGCGGCCGGGGAGGACGACGCCGACCCACCCCGCGCCGGAGCAGGGGGAGGGCCCATGGCCGCGCCATCGCCAGACGGCGACGGATGGGCCCGGGCCGGCGCAACCGTCGGCCCCACGCCCCGGGCCGCGCGACCCGCAGCCCCCAGATCTGGAGCACCCGGGCGCACGGTGACACCCGTACTCCGCGGCGCCCCAGGACGGGAAGCCCCGCCCGAGAGCTGCGCCCCCGACGGAGCGGTCACCGGGGAACGTCTCGAGGCCGCGGCACGAGGCGGCGTGGGCGGCGCGGACGCGGGGGACGCAACAGGTCCCGGTGGAGAGCCGCTCCGCGCCGGAGAAGAGCGGGGTCCCCGACCCCGCCGGACCACGGTCCACCCACTGCCCCCGGCCGACGGAACGTCCGGGGCCGTGGACACCATCAAGGTGGCGGGCGCAGGAGGCGTCGGGGACCCCAAGGACGTGGCCGGTGCAGAGGGCGCAGGTACGACGGCAAGGCCGTAATGCTTTAAAATGTTTACTAGTTGAGGCAACGTCATCACTTCAGACTGCGTCGCCGGCACAGCAGTCTTCACCTTCGCAGCGTAAGACGACTTTGGATGTGTCGCACTGTATATTTCTCTTGCCTCTCGGAAGGAGACTTTGCGAGAGCATTTTATGGCCAGGATTTCTTTTTCTCTTATATAAACAGGACATGTCCTGTCGAAAGACGCATGTGGAGACTGCGTTGGTCCACAGTTGGCACAGCGCGGGGCATGACCCTCGCAAGCATCAGCAAGGTGCTCTGTTGACGCACAAACTCCACAGACAGGAGGGTTTTTACAATACGGTTTTGTGTGGCCGAAGCGCTGGCACTGGTAACAGCGCATGGGGTTTGCGATGAACGGTCGCACCTTGACCCTCAGGTATCCAACGGCTACATCAGCAGGTAGGTCAGGCCGGTTAAACGTAAGTGCAATGTTATTTGTGGGACAGAGACGTCCCTCCCGTCTCACCATCATGCGACGGGCGTCCGTCACACCGAACTCGGACAGTCCATCAACAATCTCCTCGTCGGCAACGTCTCTCAGATCGTAACAGTTTATAATCCCTTTTGACAAGTTCTTCATTTTGTGGGGCTCCACAGTCATATTTACCACCACATCTCGTGTCTCCGTACCGTTGCGCACACTGTATGCGAACGTTGTCGCTGTCAAGGCTTTTTCAGCTTCTTCACTTTTCACAAATTCGACCTCTAGGGAGCCGTCTCTCAGTTTGTCACATCTGATAATTTGTCCCAAACGGTCGCAGCCGTTACGGCGATGAAAAGGCGACAACGAAGCGAGGGCCTTATCTTTTCCTCGGAAAATCAATACTCGAGCCCCACGGATTTCCGTTCCTCGGCAGGAGGCAGGGGGACGACTGGTCCGCCCCTCGCAGGGGTGGGAGATGTCTGAGCGTAGAGTTTGGTTAGAGTTTGCCATAAGTGAGATTTGTAATTTCGGCACCAGGGCTCCCCACCCACCTCGGAGCCCAACTGGGGGACGCCCGGCCCTACAAAAAAAGGGACGCGGGACGCCAGGGCTACCCCGGTGCTATACGGGACAGGCGGCGCCTTCTGCCCGGCCAGGTGCAACCGGCGAGACCCCTCCCCGTCCTGACCGGGTTCCAGCGCTGCCCACCCCTTGACCCCGGCCGGCCGGGCCGAACGAACCCGAACAAAGCCGGGCTCGACGGCCCGAGGCGACCAGCCACTTGGTCCGCATGGGGCCATACGGACCCGCCCGCCCCTCCCGGATATCAGGACCAAAGAGGCGTGTTGGCCCCCCGCCACAACTAGCACCGTGCGGCGAGAGGCCTCAACCTCCAGGACTCCGTCAACCCCGGGGGACGGGCCGAGGGAGCGCGGCTACTCCGATAAAACCGAGAGCTGGCGGACTGGCAGGGTTGCTAGACCTGAGCAGTCAGGGGAAGCTGAGCTGCTTGCTACCAGAGGTGAGGTGAACAAAAGGCCCGGATATGGGACAACCAGGGTCGGCGTGGGCAGGGGATGCTAGGATCGATACGGGTCAGAGGAATTTCTTGGCTGGGACCCGGGGGTCGCCATACCCCACACCAAGTGGTGTTCCTGCGGGAGAAGCTGGGGACCGAGGGGGCGCTGCTCCCCTACACTGACCGGAGCCAGTGCCCTTCGGTGAGGCACTCTTCGTCTGGCTCCTCCCCTTTGGCCGGAAGGGGAGCTCCACGAGCAACCCCGACCGCCCGCCGGATCACTGGAGCACACAATCCCCCCCACCACGGAAAGGTGGTGCCCCATCGGGGGGGGGGGCTCTAAACCTGTTATGTATTATCCTGTTAAACATTGTCACCTACATACAATATGAAGGAGCATGCAGAACGTGCACCTTGCTAATGGTGCTAGCGAAGTGCAGTGATATTTCTGGTCTTCATAGGTGTGGTCTGCCCAGTGTGCCACAGGGGATACGGGCCGTCCAAGAACAGTACCAGTTTGAAAACGAAGGCACGCGTTTGCGTTGACGTGCATATGTGGAGCCAGGAACGGCGGGCGGACGGGACAGCGACAGCCACAGAGGTGATTCTTTAGACCGTGAACGACTGAGGGGAGGTTGCCATGCATTATCCATGGTAAGCTTTTGAGATTGGTCAGTGTTACTGCACTGAAAGTACATGGCGTAGTTTTGGCCATCGAGCCGGAAAGTCGTGCAGTTCGGTGTACGAAGGATTTGCTCGTAAAAATGGACGCATCAAGTGCCCTACGGTTCTCGTGAGTACTGTGCACGTCTATAAACCACATGTCAGTCCGGTTTAGTCATGAATGGAACTGTTCCAAATCGCCATGCGGCTATGTAACAAGAAGACGGTTTTGCAACCAACAAGGCATGGTAATCAGGTTATGTTAATGTCATCTATGTCCTTTTTATCATTGTTGGTACTATTTTAACATACTATCTACGATTCGAGGAGTAAACTAAATAACAGTTAAGGATTGACCGGAAGGGGTCTTCCAATAACGCGATTTGTGTTTTGAGTTCACATATATTGACTGGACCCCAACAGACGCTGTGCAGCGGACCCCTCACGAATCAATCAATGCAATACACTCACTTCTTACAAAAAACAACTAACTTTATTGACTGAACTTATGATTGTTAGCAACATGTGTGCAATGATGTCAGGGGAGACCATCAGTGGGTGTTCCAGGAGATGCTGCTCCTGAGCCGAAATGTGTCCAGCATCATCCGGCTTGCCTTCGAAGGCCAGGAGGCGGCAGCTGATGTCATCAGGATCTGTCAGCTCCAACGTCTTCGACTCGCACCGTCACTTCCCCGACAAGCCACTTCGCTGCGATCAGGTGACCAACTAGCCGGAGCACAAACGTGCCCTGCGACAAATAAAGCAGCTCATGGCAACGGTCTGGTTTGGTAAGCGTGACAGCCTCCTTCCGTCTCAGCAGGTCGGTACTGTCGCTGTACGAAGAGCTGCTGGAAGACGACGGTCTCCAGTTTCTCCTGGCGGGCCGGCTGAATCAGGACGCGCTGGAGACCTTCAGCACCGTCCAATCTCGCTTCGGTTCAAACGAGAACCCGTCGTCGGTCGAGGTGATGTACCGGACACGTCTGGCCAGATCGGAGCGTGCCCGGCGGTGTTTGCCAACGCCGCTGTCAGTGTCGACAGCTCCGCCCCGACCGCGTTCCTGGTGGCAACCTACCGCCGCCGCCCAGGTGAGGGCAATGCCAGCAGGGACGCGGACGACGAGGTGCCCTTCACAGAAGGCAGCGAGTCGAGGGGCGTCAGCCAAGCCGCAACGGAGCACGTTTCAACAGAACTGGTAGACCTCCGGAGGATATGGTGTCGGAAGAGGCGCTGCTTGAGGTCGGTCTGTCGGGGCCAGAAGGCGGTGCTCCGACAGAGAACCTGCACGAGGCACAGGCGTGCAGCACCCTTTGGTATTCGCAGTAAAGACTTGGAAGATGAAGAGGTGCCAGACAGCGCGAGATGGGTGGTTCTGAGCCGTGGCGGCCTAACCATACCGTCCGAAGAGTGGATGGATAGGTTTCGGGAGTTTCATGTGTATTTCTCTCTTCTCTCAGCCAGGGTAAGGGTGAGGAACGGGGTTGAGTTGTGTCTTGATCACTTTTTTCGCCAAGAGAATTCTTTCTTCCATTTGATCATTTTCTTCACATTCGCCGTTTTTATGTGCTTCGTAC
The DNA here is from genome assembly GCA_030062745.1 of Capitulum mitella. Taxonomy (NCBI): domain Eukaryota; kingdom Metazoa; phylum Arthropoda; class Thecostraca; order Pollicipedomorpha; family Pollicipedidae; genus Capitulum; species Capitulum mitella. Next base: position 196,037 of record CP099854.1, on the reverse strand, counting down.
TGAAGTTTCGTCTGGAGTGGAAATATGTAGCGCGATGTCATAAATACGTTTCCATTTGCCTCTTAGCCACTCCTGCTGTAAATAACTTCATTTTCTTATCACCTTTATTAACTCTAACATCCATGATTGTTGACAACAGTCCTCAGATTGTATGTAAATTTGCCTCACGTCACTGCCAAATACTGCGCTGTCGTGCCAATACAGTGTCTGGTCACTGATTTGGTAAACGATGGCCTGTTTACGTGCATTGCTTGCAGACGGCTTCCGGTGGCGAGAAGACGGAGGACGTCGTGTGAAACATGACCGTGGATTGAGAAGGGAGACCCAATGGAACAGAGAGCGCCTCGATGAAGAAACATCTATACAGCAGAGCAATGGTATATATGTATGTGTGTATTGCGAATGCAGGCATCATACTATGGAATAACCTTGAGCTAGTCAAACTACATAACACATGTAAGATAAATGAGGAATGAGCTAGTGGCCAAGCTCGAGAAGACGACCGAGAGAACGGAGGCGATGGACGCGGAGCAAGAGGAGGAGGAAGCCGGTTCAACAGTTCGCTGCGTTGGCCACGGCCGGCGGACCGCTACCATCAAGGTAAGCGAAAAGGAGTGTTTCGGCAAAAAGAAAACACCGTATGTTCTTGGGAAAACATCAAGGCGTTTTATATTTCCCACTTGGGTACGACTATGGCGCACTTACGACAGTCAGCCCTCTTGATTTCAGTGACATGGACAGCTGTTTTTGGCGCGTAAATTGTAGCGCAAGGTTCAGCTTTCGTACAAAAATATATTATTTTGGCATAATTTTTACGCAACTGGGTACCATTCAAGGGAGATGTGCTGTAGGATAAAATAAATTGAAGGATGTTGAGCTTATCTATGAGTAGGACAGGGGAGGTCTTTAACCTACAGTATGCTAAAAATGTTCGTCAGAACTCTATAAACCATTTGTTTTTTTACTAGTATTGAACAGGCAGTTCAAACGGCGGAGTTTGCCGCAGGTGGCGTGCTGCACGGCGAAGGCGGTGTTGTGTTACTGGTGTCCTTGCATGCTTCGTGTGTCTGGTGCGAAAACTGAGGGCGTCTCGTGCGTGAGGTTTGATTTCTAGTGGAAGAACTTTGCAAATTTGCCACTGTAAGTGGTAAATGACAAGTTAATTTTACTTGGCTGCACGTCTGCGGAAGTGAGTTCATATATTCCTGGGATTTGTATCTTTAGTGCTTTTTGTTCCAGCTTTTGTGTGACGTTTTATATTCTGGCCTGACACAGTATGTTGTTAATGACAAGGTTTTGTGATGTCCCATTTTGCCTATTTATTGTTTTTTGGTGGGCACCCACCCATGTATATTGTGTTATGGTAGGCTCTTGAAAAGTTGTGATTACGCTGTTGAATTTTATCCTTCTGTGTGTTATATTGGTATGGTATGCATTGCCATGCTCCAAGTAGAAGTGAGGAGTCAAGAAAGTTGCCAATCACGTGGATTCTGGCATTATGCAACTAAAGTGAACCCCATTTGGCTGTTAGCTGGAATTGAAGTAGGATGGAATGTACAATATTTTTTTAGTATTGCTGATATATTTTAGTGCACCATGCTTCTTGCAAGCTTGCAGAAGGAAGATTTACTGTCAAAACAGCTCCAAATTTTGTTCCTTCCTGGTTTTGGGGCAAGGTGGGTTTAAATACAAGTTTAGGAAAGTTTTATTGCAAATTTTGAGCAGTTGTTTTGCAAATGTGGCCATGTTGCCTAATTTTGACTAAAATGGAAGATAAGGGCATGTTGGGTTTGTGAATCAGTTATCCTGAACATCATAGTAACTGCCTTGGTAATTTGTCTAGCTGGGCTAGGCTGAGTGTTCAGGGATGTCAGTTTCTGTAAGTGATTGGAGAGGGAGCTGAGTCGAGATCCTGGCAATATAGTCTTCCCCCAAGTGTTGGTCTCCCAATGGATGCAGCCCAGTTTGTTTTACACAGTGAAAATTTATTAGCTTTTTAGTTATTGTCAAGTAACCACAATATATATATATATATATATATATATATATATATATATATATATATATATATATATATATTGCACCATTAGAAGGTGGAATGACAGATAATTACATCGCTTTCCATTTTATTCTATACTTTCTGCCTATCTCTTACATATTGCATCATTTTTTATTGTAATTGCCCATTTCCCTTCAAACAAGGCAAAAAATATTGGGAGGGAGGGCCAATTGACATTGGGGGGCCCAAATAAACATGGGGGTCCAGGAACCTTACATAAGAATGCCAGTCATTGCTGACAGTGTTCCAAAATCAGTTTGGAAAAATGTAGATGTGCTCAGTTGCTACTTCTATGAAGTGTTTTCAGAAAAGGTATGTTTAGTTCTACAGTTAGCCCTGCATGAACTGAATCAAAATGAGCATGAGGTCTTTTGGTAGGGAATCCATCTGTGGTTAAAATGATAACAATTTGCATGGCAGATTGCATCGTATGTGTTTGGAGGATGTTGGAACAATTGGTGAAGGATGTGAAGATATTTCTTGGGCTTGATTTCCAATTTGTTCCATCATTACTTTATAATTGTAGATCTCCTTATAAGACAACCTTGTTGTTGACTTCCACAAACCAGATGAGCTAAAGTGCCATTGACATTAACCAATTTTTTGCTATCAGTTTTCCATGAAGAGAATAGATCTGGGAAGTATGAAATTTTGAAGGAAAATTTACACATCTGTTGACCTGCTTGACTGTGCCCATTCATTGTGGTTTTTGCTCTGAGACAGACCCTTTTGATGCTGCACATGAATTGATGATGTATGCATTTGCTGCTGTTCAGTGCCATTACACCAGTGTCAGCTACTGTTCAATCTCATTACACCAGTATTAGCCACTGTTCAGGCTCATCACACCAGTGTTAGAACACATTGTTTTGATCGTTTAATTATTCATGTAAAATCTTAATTGGTTACATGGACAGAGCACACAGGTAAACTATTTTTGTTCTGTGAAATGAGTCATTTCATGTTCATGTTCCAGATGACTCCAGTTTCTACTGAAAAGTTGTACAGACAGTCATTGCCTCATAAGTGCACAAACTAGAGCATTCAGCTTGTTGCTGACTATCTAGTCTTATTTTTAACCCGCGCACGACCGTCGGTCCGTCTCGAACATGGGCGACTGGGGGGGGGGCAGTTGACTGCCCCCCTCTAACTCACGAACAGTTGGTCGCACGATAAAAATAAGCATACCGTTGGAAAGCTTGTGACGAGTAGAGCTCGAAACTGGTCTCATTTTTAGTTTTAGATAATATGTAAGCCAATTTACACCCTATATATGTTTTCTCATAGCCGACTGCGTGAGACCGAGAAATGGCCTGAATCTGAAGGGCTGTGACTAATAACGCATAAGTAAAGGCACCAGCGCACAAGTAAAGGTCCGCGGATGCCGATACACGTCTAATTTCTCCAGATTTGTTCAATATATACGCCGAAACGTTGAGTTAAAGACACCGTAATTCTCCCGCCAGCTATCAGTGTGCGCCGCTGTCGTATGCGGTAACAAATTGACGGGAACTAATTTTAGCGTTCCTTTATTTTCGCGAAAAAAGACGATCTATGTCAATTTTATTGATCTTTGTGGTTCTTGTGAAGGTTTCTCATGCTTAAATTTTGGAAAAATTCATTAGTACCAATCTACAAAGTTGGCGGAGCTTTATTCGCGAGAGCCTGTTTATTTGCAAAATGAGCTACTTTTTCAAACTTTTTGAGGTTCCCGGTATTAATTACGTCTGTGCAAGCTAGTTCTGCCATTTTCTACCCATTCTGAGTAATTCGTGGTCGATTTTGGTGGTGGTACATTTAGGCCCACTACAGTTATTCCTGACCTGACCTCAGGCCAATGGCTGGAAGTCACTGATACTTTGCCCAATGACGGTAACTAGATTTCTGCTTCACTCTACACTAAAAATGTTATGGAATATTCCGTCAATTTCGGAAAAAACGGCGATATGTCCTAAAAATGGGCTTGACCTGAGGTCAATAACCCGGAAAATTCCGAAAAATCTGAGATAGCAGATTTGTTGCATCTGTCACGACCACTAATCCCTGAAAGTATTATTGAGATATCTTGATGTGCGGAAAAGTTACAGGGCGCTAAACTTTTTTGACATAGGTCTGTTTGACCTGACCTAGGTCAGGCACCTGACCTGGCCTGAGGTCAAAATTTTGACACGAGATGTAAAATTGATGAAGCAAAAGGTACACAAAGTTTCGTGACTCTGTGTTTGTTGGTTATCTCGCAATCCCAGAAAACCTCAGGGGGCAGTCAACTGCCCCCCCCAGTCGGGGACGGGTTAAAGACTTCGATTTCCTGTCCATGAGAAGGCCAGCAAGACCATTCGGATCAAAATTCTCTCTAAGGAGTCCGGAATATATCACGACAAGTCAGTGGATGACTTTCTGAAAACCTATGCCTCAGCATACGATCGAAATTGGAAAGTCCGAGTAGTCAGTGTGCGTGGTGATGCAAATGTTGTGGCATCTAGCCCAATGCGTGATCGCAGCATTAGAGCTGATTGTACATATGTGAAGCTGAGCTGATTGTACATATGTGTTTTGATGAGTTCACGATGGTATCGTGAACTCATGAAAACACTGCAGACCATAAGTCGACAACCGTTGTGTTGATCAAATTGAGAGTTGCAGAGGCGAATTTGGAGCATGAGATTACTCCGTAGACAAATTTTCAACATAAGTCTAGATACGGGGCACTACCCACTGCTCCATCTGCGATGGAACTTTTTCAGTTACTAACGTGTGAGCATTAAAATTTGGCGCAAAATTCTATTGCGCATAGACAGCCGTCTAGTACCGTCTCATGCATAAAAACTGCACATGTTGCAGACGAACCCTCGCACTCAACATATCCGTTCAGTGCATACAACTCAGAGGTTATGCGCGTGCAGCATATCGCACGTGCTATGACATCCATTCAGCATTTTTTCAGCGTTTCCAAATTTAAAGACGTCGTGCTGTGACAAATGTTTCTCTTTAGGTATCCATCTGACGTTGCTTTCCAGCCTCCTGCGTACGTTTCGGCCTTTTAGTAGCCTATACGTCCTCAGTAAGGCGCAGCTGGGGGCAGCAGGGGTTTAGCGCCATGGGAACTGTTGTATGGTGGGTCTGCCTCACTACTGACAGACCAACGGGGCGCTACCGAACCCGGCTCGTGTTTTCTCCCGAGCCCTAGCCGAAACTCTAGTTCACCAAACCTACACCAGGGGCCAAGGCGACTGGGAACAGCGATAGCCAATAGCAGGCGGCCGGTGTTTCATGTGCTGGAAATTACATAGCAGGAACAAATGGTATCCCCTCCTCCATCAGCACCCCACCGTCCCTCCCTCCTGTGCTTGGGATCGACGAATAGGATCAGTTTCTTTGTCATGCATTCTCCTCACGGCCTGTGAAAAACTGCGGGGGCTGATGGAAAGCCATATCATGCTCTTTCTTGGACACTTGCTCTTAGAGCAGAAACGAACTTCTGTGGGACATCTGTGAGGTCGTCAGATGTGTAGCAGCCCCGTTTTCGGGAATGTATGTTTATGCTTAAATGTATGCTAATGCTTTGTAGGCAGGGCCGTCAATTTCTGGAAATGATTGGCTGTGCCGAGCCGTGGGCCCGACAACCTAACCTCTCTCCAAATGTGGGTCTTTCAATGGATTTAGCCCACTTTCTTTTCATCAGTGGAAATTCCGCAGTTTTTCGTTATTACTTTTCAAATAACAAAATGCATATATCCCATTTATATAGCTATATATGTGCATGTATATGGACGATGGAAAGATAGATACATCACTTCATGTCTTATTCTATACCTCCTGCCTATCTTTTATCTACTGCGGCCGTTTCTTTCGCAATTTTCGTCCAAGTCCCTTTAAACCTGTCACAAAATATTGGAGGGACCCAAACCATCATTGGAGGGGTCCAAAGCAACATTGGGTGGGTCAGGGCCCCGCGAAAGAATACAAATCAGCTCCCCTGTTTGTATGTGGATTGGCACTGAGCGTCCATCACGATCTCTCGGCGGTCGGCGGCTGACATCGGATGGCGCGAGACTGAACCACCTTGCTCAGTCTCTTCTTTGGGGCTTCCGCCACTGCCTTGCAGTTTCTCCGGACCATGTCACGAAGGACCTCGTCGCTCTTGTAACCGTAGGACATTATATTTCTTGTAGATTTTACAGACGTTTTCAAGGTTTTCAAGGTCCGTTTTTCTGGCTTCTGGCCGAGTGAAAATAGCTTTCTTCATCTCGCGTCAATGGTGGAAATCTGGTATTGGTTGTCAGGAAGAATTTCCTAAACTCTTCCAAAACACTCAGATCCTGGCGAAAGCAGCCTGTGACAAACGAATGCTTTCATTGATGCAGGCCGGGTACATACAACATATTGACCCGGACAATGACAAATCAGTGCACACAGCGAAACCCTAAATTTATATGAGGCGTGTGTTATGGGCAAGGGTGAAATATGCCGTTTGAGTGTGTGTGTGTGTGTGTGCGTCTCTGATGTTTACATGACGTGTCCGTCTTGTTTGGCGACGTGCATCCTTTTTCACGGTGGCCGGAATCGTGTGGCGTAAGCCGCTTGATGAGATCTTTGAACAGTCAGCGCGGGTTCTTTTGAATTTTCTACCGCTATTTTTGCCATTTAAGACTAATGCTATTTTTGATAATCTGTTTTACACTTACATTAGTCTTCGTAGTGTCCTGGACAGGACGAATCGTCGACAGATAGAATGTTAGTTAGTTTGTAAACTGTCTCCTCCAAACGAAGTTACAAGCAACATAAACATCATGAGAGAGCATCAGACCGGTAATAAGGGAGATCGGATGACGATACAAAAAGCTTTTTAAGAGCCGATCTGCAGCGACATTTAACCCCATTTCCGCAGGGCTAAACGATATGGCCGATTCCCGGCAGGGGGCGGATTCGGCCCCCCTGAGATATCGAGAACGAGAACGAGAACACATCCGACTTCATCCCAACAAACGGCAATGGATTTCCGATGGCGTAAGCTACATTTTTTATTAAAAGCTTTCAAAATTCTGAAGGAGGGGCATATTTGGACTTCTTATAACTCCGTTCTTTATGGACCGATTTTGGTAAAATTGGCATGGATCGAGAAATTATGGATCGGACTTTTGCTATTTGTACATACATTTGAAATTTTTGAGAATTTATCGGCGTTCACAGGGTTTAAAAAATAGGGGTAGTTTTTGAATAACTAAACGGACAAAAAAGTTAAAGGCACCTTTTTGGCTTCTGCTAGTCATGTCGTGCTTAAGAAGTACAAATAGCATAAGTGTTTGTATAATGTTAGCATAGGCGGTGCCAGAGACATCAAAAAGGGGGAACTGTCATGGTCACATGCTCTTCAGATCAACGTATGGCCTATGACCTCAAATGACCTCCAGTGGCCTTGGACTCACTTGAAATGATCTCGGGTGCATTTAATATTATCTGAAAACGTTTTCAATCATTCGGAATCACTCTATTTCCAAAATTCTACTTTAAGGGTGCTGTGATATAGGATATACTCACTGGCATTTTAGGTCATAGCTCCGTGACCCGACCTGATATCAAGGTGAAACTCGGTAAACTAGTAGAAGGCACCCTTGTACGTCATATGTATTCGAGGTTTGGCATTTATAAATTAGCGCCAAAATTACTATAAAGCCAAATTTTTACGTTTGACCTTGATCTAACCTTGTAGTGGCCTTAGGTAAGGAAAATCCTATTCGTATGCTGCCCAAGTATAGCTATACATCCATTCAGCGTTTTAAGTTCCGTCTTAAAAACGCTATCTTTGGGTGTCATTTTCCTTGACACCCTGAACAGGGCCAAAAATGGCCTGAGGTGTCTCCCAAAAACGTTGCCTGACTCCAACCCTGAACAAAATGAAATTCCGAAATTTTCTCACTGTACGTAGAAAAAATAGCTAGGAAAAGACACGAAGTTTCGTGAAGCTGCGTCAGTAAAACCTGGAATTGGAAAGCAAAAAACCCGAAGGGGGTGGATTCATTCCCCTGCCGGTTATAGGGTTCAGGCACAATGCGTGACTAATCACCTGCTTACAAATTTTACACACACACACTTGTACATATGCAGACACGCACGCATTCGCACGCACACACGATATATCAGAATGTCCCGGGATCATGTGTTTGTTTACACATGTCTTATTGAAAACGGCAGCGTATTCCGCATTAATGATTTTTTTTTGCTGAGCTGTTGTAAAACGCAGATGCATTTTTACATTCTTATGTATGTTTGAATAAAATGTTACCAAAATAAGTCATAGGTAAGTGTATAGTTGCCTTGATGTTTCCGTCTTTGATAAATCGAGGAAGAGCATCATGAAATGCTTACATTTCCTGTGCAATGACGACCGTCGCCGTATCGCGATATCTTTATGACGTGTCCCCGAGAAAGAGGTTTCAGGTCAGTCGCCTGGCAAAGTATTTACCTTAATCTTCGCCAGGCCTGCCCCTGGATCCACCTTCGACAGCCTGGTGGTCATGAGACCCCTCCTTAACCCTATTCCCGGCAGGGGGGGGCGGAATCCGCCCCCCCGGGTTTTTTGCTTGCCAATTCCAGGCTTTTTAACGCAGCTTCACGAAACTTGGTGACTTTTCCTAGCTATTCTTTCTACGTGCTATGGCAAAATTTCAAAATTCTATTTTGCTCAGGGGCGGAGCCAGGCAACGGTTTTGGGAGGCACCTCATGCCATTTTTGGCCATGTTGAGGGTAAAAGGAAAATGTCTGCCAAAAACAGAGTTTTAAAGCTAGAACTTAAAACTTTATATGGATATATAGCTAAATAGTTGGTCAATGTGCAGATATAATTTTGTTTATCTGAGGTCATTTTACAAGGTCAGGTCAAGGTCAAAAGTCAAAATTTATTTTTTCGCTATAATTTCGGCGCCACTTTTTCAAATGCCAAACCCGGAATATATGTGACGTAGAAGGGTACCTTCTACTTGTGTATCAAGTTTCAGCTTGATATCAGGTCGGGTCACGGAGCTATGACCTGAAATGTCAGTGCGCGTACCCTATATCGCAATAGCCATAAAATGAAATTTTTGAAATAGAGTGAATTCAAATGATTGAAAACGTTGACAGATAATATTAAATGCACACGAGATCATTCCAAGTGACCCCAAGGTCACTGGAGGTCATTTAAGGTCAAAGGTCACAAGTTGATCTGAGAAACGTGTGACCGTGACAGTTTCCCTTTTTCATGTCCCTGGCACCGCCTATGCTAACATTATACAAACATCGTAATGCGATTTGTACTTCTTTAGTATAACATGACTAGCAGAAGCCAAGAAAGGGTGTTTGCCTCTTTTGTTCATTCATTTGTTAGAAAACTAATCCTCCTATTTTTGAAACTCTGTGAACGCCCATGAATTTTCTCAAAAATTCACATTTGCGGACCCATGGTAAAAGCCCTATCCATAATCTCTTGATTGATGCCAGTTTCATCGAAATCGGTCCATAAACAACGGAGTTATAAGAAGTCCAAAAGTACCCCCCATTTTGACATTTTTGCCGCCCTGTGTCCACAAATTTCGAAATTTCGAAAATTTCTTTTTATAAAAATGTAGTTCACGTCACGGCCGAATCGATTGCCCTTTGTTGCGATGAAATCGGACGAATAGTTCTTGAGATCTCAGGGGGGGCCGAATCCGCCCCCCCCTGCCGGGAATCGACCATACCGTCTAGCCCTCCGGGAATAGGGTTAAGATCTCAAGAAATAAAGCCCACAGACAAAGTAAAAACAGTTAGAAAGCCCGTGTCGAAACCAGGAGAAATGACAGATTTTTGCAGCAGGGGCCGTCTCTGGTTAAATTGCTCTGTTGGAATTTTTTGAGAAAGTGCTAATAACAAAAATTTCTGCGTGGGTCAAAAGCAGGGCCTATTTTAAGGAAAAATGACTGCGGGGGCAATTCTGCGAACGAGACGCATTGGCTGAGACCACCCCCGCGGGCATTTGTGTTCTTAATGAATTCTGTCCACTTCATATATATATATATATATATATATATATATATATATATATATATATATTCTTGAGGAAAGGGCATATATATATATATGTATAGATATAAATGTTTTCCTAAGGAAGGCATATATATATATATATATATATAAGGGCGAATTACGATGAACACTTCCACAGCGCTCTGTCATTAACTGATATGTCTTTTGGAGGAAATCATGTGTGCAAAATATGGCCTTGGTCCAGCACTCTTAAGCACTTTCACACGAAGACTGTATGTCGTTTGTGCTGGATTTTATTTTATTTCAATGAAATTCGCGCCGGCTTTTGTGCATTCCGAGCCCATTAAATTCAAAGAACACCATTTCATTTATCCCCAGTAAGAACTCATTCTCCATGGACTTGTGATTCCTGGGAGATTCGCTCAGGGAGAGATGTGTCTGAAATGCCCCCAAACGTGTTTTGTGCTTCAGTTTTTTAAACCAAGCGCACGATATGCATAAAATGCACATCATAGCACTCCTTTTGACACACTGGATCGAAAGACACTTCGCATTCTGTCTCAGGTCATAGGTCACTGGCCCTGTCGGCAGCAGTGTGGCTTAGGTGGGAATGATACTTCAGTCCTCTTAGTGGTCTCGGGGTTCTGGCGACGATGCTGTTCGACGACTTGCAGCAGGTACTGCTTTTGCCCTTCATCCTTCGTTAGTACCTTGTTGTATACTTGATAAGAGCCGCAGCTCGTTCGGCGAAGTCGCTAACTACCGCGATCGCGCACAGGACTTCCTTAGCGTTCGTGAAACCAGGTGCTGTCTCCCAATCAGCGGGATCGGCGGCAAAGAAGTCCATGTTGATGCCGTAGGCTTTCAGGTTGCCCACCGACTTTGCGGTAATGAAGTCGACGATGATCTTCCTGGGACGAGAACCTTCTTTTCTGCGAGATCCACCTGCGCTCGCTGGGAGGACTCTCCGATCCCTGTTCCTGGAGTGCCGCGATCATTCTCGTCTTCATCTCACACGGCACGCCTTCGTCGAAGAACGACACACCAGCCAGTTCTTCGCTGGGGCACCATAATAGGTGATTGTTATGATAAATCATATGTCGACTATAATGTCATAATAGATAATGGGTGATCGGCAAACTCCTTGGAGATCCCCTTCGGAATTTCAGCATTCACATCAGGCTTTGCAGAACGGTCAGGTCGTGCACGGAAACGCTGACCGCCAATGAAGAGCAGAACCATGCACTGACGTACAAAACAACCATGAAAGAGACGAACCGTTTCAGTGCTCTCAATTCACTGAGAGTCACGGAGAACTGTTGGCAAAGCAAGAAGATCTTGATCCCGCAGATTATGCGGCCCATCCATCTGGCGCGATGGAACCATCTATCTGGCACGTTGGAGAGCACCTGGCTGGGGAACTTGATTCCCCGTGGAAGCTGTTGACCAAAGGGGATAATCGATACCTCAAAGAACCAACGATAATCATCGCTAGGCTGGATTTCGGCGAGCTTCTCACGGCAGAAGGCGACGAAACGATCATTGGAAGAGAAAAACGTCTCGGCCACTGCTGGCTCCAGGTCTCCATACACCATAGGTTCAAACTTGTTCCAATCAATGAGCCTCCATCTCTTCTCGAAGCTCTTGAACAAGGAGATCGCGGTCCCGAGGACGGACCGAAGCGCGTGGAGAAAGCCGCCTCTGCCACCAGTTCGACGATATGATGACGACAAGCAAAGTGAATTGGCCGTCACTCAAGCTTCTGCTGAAGAAGCGTGTTTGCTCCCACAACTTGTCCAGTATTGCTGGAGGTGGTTGGGCGCCGAATGACCCTGCAGTCGGTGCGCCCCTAAGCCCCAATAACCAACCAACCAACCAGCTGGAGGTGGTGTCGAAGCTCATGCCGACGACGTTGTCCGAAACCTCTCAGTCTTCCAGACAAAGCGCGACAACGTTGGCTGGCGTTGCTCCGACTCTACTTGCAACTTCCAAACACCGAAGAGCTTGGCGGCACTTCTTGGACCGGTTACAATGACAGAGTCGATCCACCTTTTCCTTTCCATCGTCAGTAACAGTTTGCCGTCCCAGTGGACCACCAGGTTGGGTGACGCGGAGAAAGAATGCTAGATTTCGTCCGCAATGGCTTTCCTCTGCGATCTACGTGCGCGCCTGCCCGAGCTTCTGTGATCGCCAGTTCAGAGGAGTCGTGGCCGAGGACCGAAGCCGTCGCCGATAGGAAGTGAATTGCAGAGCGATCATTGAGCTTGGTCCGATCGAGGGCTGCTGCCTGACCAGGAGTGGCGATGTTCTTGGCTCTCCTGCAGGGCCGCTTCGAAGGCATGGCCATGGGCTGCGGATCATCCTGATCTGTCAGTTGTGTGTTGTCGGTAGGCGAGTATTCCAGCTGGGCAGTTGCCTCATGCTCGGTCTGCTGTTTAATCTAACGGCGGGCCCTTTAACCCTATTCCCGGAGGGCTAGATGGTATGGCCGATTCCCGGCAGGGGGGCGGATTCGGCCCCCCCCTGAGATCTCGAGAACTACTTATCCGATTTCATCGCAACAAACGGCAATCGATTTGCCGTGACGTGAACTACATTTTGATAAAAAGAAATTTTCAAAATTTTGAAATTTGTGGATACAGGGGGGCAAAAATGTCAAAATGGGGGGTACTTTTTGACTTCTTATAACTCCGTTGTTTATGGACCGATTTCGACGAAACTGGGATCAATCGAGAGATTATGGATAGGGCTTTTACCATGGGTATGCAAATTTGAAATTTTGAGAAAATTCATGGGCGTTCACAGAGTTTTAAAAATAGGAGGATTAGTTTTCCAATAACGGAATGAACAAAAGAGGCCAAAACACTTTTTTAGCTTCTGCTAGTCATGTTATGCTAAAGAAGTACAAATCGCATTACAATGTTTGCATAATGTTAGCATAGGCGGTGCCAGGGACATAAAAAAGGGGGAACTGTCATGGTCACACGTTTCTCAGATCAACTTGTGACCTTTGACCTTAAATGACCTCCAGTGACCTTGGGGTCACCTGGAATGATGTCGTGTGCATTCAATATTATCTGTAAACGTTTTTAATCGATTAAATTCACTCTATTCCAAAAAATTCATTTTTTGGCTTTTGCGATATAGGGTACGTGCACTGACATTTTAGGTCATAGCTCCGTGACCTGACCTGATATCAAGCTGAAACTTGGTACACAAGTAGAGGGCATCTTTCTACGTCATATATATTCCGGGTTTGGCATTTGAAAAAACGGCGCCGAAATTATTGCGAAAAAACGAATTTTGAATTTTGACCTTGACCTGACCTTGTAAAGTGACCTCAGATAAACAAAATTACACATGCACATTGCCCAACTATTTAGCTATATATTCGTATAAAGTTTTAAGTTCTATCTTAAAAACTCTGTTTTTGGCAGACATTTTCCTTTTACCCTCAACATGGCCAAAAATGACCTGAGGTGCCTCCCAAAAACGTTGCCTGGCTCCGCCCCTGAGCAAAATAGAATTCCGAAATTTTGTCACGGCGCGTAGAAGGAATAGCTAGGAAAAGTCACCAAGTTTCGTGAAGCTGCGTCAAAAAGCCTGGAATTGGCAAGCAAAAAACCCGAGGGGGGGGGCGGATTCCGCCCCCCCTGCCGGGAATAGGGTTAAAGCTTCGGCCTACTGTTGTCGTTGAAGAGCTCGCTCCTCCTTCTCAGAAGGGAACTTATCGAATACCACCATGACGCCTCGGCGACCTGGCTCCCCTTGGGCCTAGAGAATGTCTTTATCCTCTTGGCTTTGATGATCTTAATGGTGCCGACAAGGGCAAGGTCAAAAAGATTGTTAAGGTTGTCCCTAAATCCATTCTGCTTGTCAATTTCCGGGGTGAACCTCCAGAATTTGCCTTTGGTACTGGTCAAGCTTCCTGTTGAGCTTCTTTATCACGTTCCGCGCCAGTGCAGTGAGAATACCGGCTTTGTTTCACACCTTCATCATTTCGCGGACGATCTGTGTTTTGACCTACCTCTGGGTAAGCCTATCCACACGGTGGGACTGAAAATATTGCTGCTGCACTTCTCCCCGCGAAGGCAGGTCTGAGCACCGGTCAACCAAAATTTGTTTTTTTCTCGTGGTGCAGCCATAGTGGCACAGACTTCCGTTATAAAAGGCACTTTTTGCATTGACGCAGGTGGTCCTTAAACATCCTGACGTCTAAGAACGCGCGGGAAATTGCCAGACCGGCACCGTGGGTTACCGTGGCATGGCAAGGCGTGGTACTTCAAATATATAAGTCACAGTCTGCAAACGATGGCCAGAATATTGGCGAGATGTTGCGGCAGCTTCGATTCTTCACTAAATGAGACAGTAGGTTGCCTGCGGGATAGTTTCTGTTGATCTAATCTATCCCCAAAATACATTTTCTCACCGAATTTTGGTCATATGTTTTTCAACACTGCGCAGAAGTCTAAAAGCTATCCCAACACGGGCAGAACAAACTTCTCCATTTCCAGGTTATCGGCCCCAAAATAAAAAAGTCACCTCAGATTGAAACATTCGCCTTAGGCCCGCCTCAGTGAGATATCATCAACATTTGTCATTATCTGCGGTCTGGGCCATGCCATGTTCGTTAAGCAGATGAAGCATGCTCATGGGATGCTCAAACCCATGCACTAGGAGCGGCAAGATTGATGGTTTTAATAATGACTGATTAATTTTCCGTTTTCCTCGCGTAAAACTCGGGTTTAACCGCGTAGTTCAATGAAGTTCTACCAATCAGGTACTGGGATTTTAGTAGGGTTTTCAGATCAGGATGATTGGTGATAACTACAGCACTGCTGGACTGTTACCGCATTCATATAAACCTTATCTCACCATAGCGAAACCGCCCTGCACACCAGCTCGCCCTTCAGTTTTCTTGCGCTTGAACACATCAAAGATGGTTATCATCATTTTTAACGTGCTTACGAAGCAATGAAACGTCTTGGCCGCTCACCAGACAATCGCGGCATCGGGTGCCGGCGTACTAATTACGAAACACGTTCGCCAGCGGTCACGTATTATAAAGTGATGCTTCTAAGTGTGCTCTCACATTACTCAGTGATTCAACACATCCTTCGTTGATAAGATGCTGCTTTGCGAGCGCAGCGCTTTATGGAATACCTTCCTGGGTACGCTAGTACACCTGGCTGTTTTTTCTTTGCATGGGCAAAGGATCTTGACTGGGGGGGGCAAAGTGTCCGACTGGGGGGGCATTTGCCCCCCCAGTTAACATGTTAAAATAGGCCCTGGTCAAAAGGGGTTGGACGGTAAAGAATGCCTTGTTTACCTGTCATTGCATTTGAGCTAAATTTCACTATTTCATGAAAAAAGCAAAAAATGATGGCAAAAAACGGCATTTGTTACGGTAAAAGTCTCGTATTCCTTAATCCGTAAGTATGTGTCTTGGCTGGAATATGTTGCAAATTAGTGTGGCACGCATACAAAGTCAGCGACTAACATATTAATGTCAAACATGGTCAACTAGGTGAAACGTAAGTCACTCAGATTCCGGGAAGCCGACAGGGCCGCAATACTAAAGGCTAATCTTTGGCGGGAAATTATTTTGTGACTTCAAGGGTTTTTATGTTGGCGACCAGACCTGAGAGTATTTGGGCAGTACAAACGGTTTAAAAGGAAGACATAGTTATAGTTTTTATCAATGATAGGCAGACAAAGTGTGTTCGCACCGGAAACGCCATATGTGAAAAGGTTAAATTGGGTCGGCCTACATCCAACGGGACTGGGTCACCCTTGGCAAATAACTTATGATATATTAGTGCTTCCGAAGGACATGTGACTACCAATAAACATTCGAAGACCGTAAAGCAAAAAATGGCACTCGGTTACGGGTTTCATGAACGTGGCCCAACCCCAGCTCGCTGATCAAGGGTACAAATGTGTATGCTGATGATGTGAGAAGCACCGAGGTGTATATCCAAGCTTCAAAACCGCTGAACGTGCCTCACAATCTCAATAGCACACGTAAAGAAGAAAGAAGAAAAAGGAAGCTCATCTGACGTAAGACCAGTGGCTTGAAAACTTCCATAAAATGCGAGATTGCAGGATTGTTCCATTTCTCATGTTCTCCCTATATCGGAAGTTTCATGTCAATGGAAACATTTCGTGCAGTGTTTTGCCAGTTTAGTTTTTTTGGAGCATGGTTTCACTTGACCTTCCCTAGGCCAATGGCGTAAGTTGCCCGAGTGTAAAAAACTGACACACTTTTGCTCTGAATAAAAGTGTCACCAACAAAACTGAATGGCTGTTGGTTGAGTGAAAATTTATTCTCTGGACCTAAAATTATTATGGTCCTGGTTCTGATGGTGGATGGCCCTGGTGTCGCCTACTTGCTGGTCCTGGTGCCATGCTCCAGTTAGTACTGCCGCCACTTACATGATAATCCTACTGTTGCCGTCGCTTGCCGTGCGACCCGTGCAACTGCGGTGAACCTGGGACGCTGGGGTGATCAGCACACACCAGGTGTCACAGTTTGGTCTGCTCGGCTTGCATCGGCATAACTTTCCGCCACCTGCTGGGGTCCCCTCGGGGTATCAAAAATAGACCATCACTCTGTTGTGGTGGTCTTCTCGCGGCAGATTGCGTTCGAAACTAAAAAGCACAGAAAGTTGCGCGTAAGCGTGCGCTACGTAGCATTGTTTACCGCGGCCAACCGGCTTATTACTTACTGACAATCCCGACGTCTCGAGGAAGACCGCGTGTATAACTGACAGCTACAGCAAGTTGCAGGTATTTAAGCACAAAGTGGCGCGAAGCATCCCTGTTTTTGGGTTGTTTGGTCGTTCGGTAGCTACTTAAGAGCTAGGTTTGTCGCCCCTTTGATATTTTTTTGTGTAGCTTTCATGGCTAAGGCCCCTTTTCTGTTTATTTTTTTGCAGTACTGCAGGTGACGGAATTGTCCGCATTCAGGGGCAGGTGAGAGTTCCATTCCCTTCTCCTTTATTTTTCATGTTCCGATTTTTTTCGAATACACGATGAAATGGTAGGGAACTTAACCTTATTCCGGGAAGAGGATGGGCTAAATCCACTCTTGTCCGTTTTTTTTTTTGCTCGCCTTTCTATAGTTTTTTAAGCAGATTCACAAAACTTAGTAATTTTCTGCGTTTTTTCTACGTCTTATGATAAATTCTCATTTTATTTCGTTCACGGGTGAGAGTAGGGCTTTGAGAGGCACCTCAGACCAATTTTGACGTTGCTGATGGTAAAAGAAAAATGACTGACAAAAAGGGAAATTTCAGGACAGAACTGTAAACTTTATGTACAGTTAGCTAACTTGACCATCACTCAGAAATGTTTCTCCTGCCCTAAGGTCACTTAACAACGTCAGGTCCGTGTCACAATTTTAAAATTGTTTTTGCGTTAGTATTTTTCACGCTTGTTTTGGAAATGTAAATTCCAGAACATTCCTGACTTAGAAACGTGCACTCTAATTGTGTACCAAGTTTCAGGTCGACGTTACTTCGAGTCGCGGAACTGGGACATAAGTGGCGTTGCGCATACTCGATGTCACGACTGCCATGGACAAGAATTTTAGAAATATAATGAATTCAAATGATTGGAAGCATTTTCAAACACCATGAAATGAACCAAGGTCATTACATGTGACTCTTAGGTTATTTGAGTTCATTGAAGGTCAAAGGTCGTAAGTTGACGTGATGGACATGTGACCGTGGTAGCCCGATCCCTTTTTCATGTCGCTGGCGCCACCTATGCCAACATCATATAAGCAGTGCGATGCGATTTGCACTTTTTAAGTATACTATTAACAGGAAGTCGGAAAATGTTTGTACCTGTTATGTTAATGAAGTAAAAAAGTACCCCTGAATTTTTTTAAAATCCCGTGAAGGCCTATGAATTTTCTCCGGATTCCAGACATTTGTGCCAAAGGGAAAGTCTCATCGATAAACTTTTGATTCATGCCAGGGACGTAGCCAAGGGGGGCATGGATGCCGTGCACCCCTGAGCGAAGCGGTCTACACTAGATGTATAGTTATTTCGCAGGAGTACGCAATAGTGATGATATATGTATATATATATATATATATATATATATATATGTGTGTGTGTGTGTGTGTGTGTGTGTATATATATATGTATATATATATATATATATGTATGTATTTACGTATGTATGTATGTTTTGCTAGCGAACATTATGTTTTCCTTTCCGTTAAGCATGAGGTAAATTACGTAAAATTGCTGCTTTTTTCTTATAAGTTTCGTCATATGCCAGTGGCATACGACGAAATATGACATTTGCTCCCCCCCCCGGAAAATCCTGGCTATGTTTCCGTACCAGACATTCGTGCGCCGGCCGCCCGCTGTGCGACGCGGCATTCCCGAATCATTTCTGTGCTGTAAGTCATGGTGGCTCTTCTATAGCGGCAGCCTCGCCTCACCCATGTGCCTAGTAATGTGCTGTAACCATCCTCCCAAGCATCCGAGCACATCGTAGACGTCAAGTTGCATGTGCGCCGCCACTGTGCGATGCAACGTTGTTAAGAAGGGCAATAATGTCTCGCGGTTGCCGGGAGTTTTGCTGAAAATGACCCTTGTTGCAAGATATGCAAGGTTATAGAAAATAGCCCTTTTGACAGAATAATTTGCTTTCTTTTGTCAAAAGGGCCCCGGATTTCAAGAGAACATTCCTCGGGCATAGTATTGAGATGCTTTTTTCGATTCCAGTGTATCAAAAACGTCTGGTCTCGCGGTCCCAAAATCGCGTATTTTCCCATTTTCCTCCATGTTCAAGGCGGCGCGCCGTCACACTGGTGACGTCACGCTCGAGGTGTTGCTAGGAACTTTGGAGGGAGTCGGTTATGCTGGAATCTACAAGCAATGCGCAGCACAGGCTCTGGCTTCAAAGCGCCCCAGCGAACCATTCAGGTATTTTTTTAACGATAATAAATCTGGGTTATAGACGGGAAACACGGTGCTTTATTTCAACATTTCTCAATACATTTCTCGGCCAGGACGTCTCTCCGAGTGGAGCTGCAGGCCGGGACACCTCTCAAAGCTGAGCTCTCTCGAAACTCACGATAAGCTCACAAAGGGGGCGGTACAACCACCGCCCAGGGCTAGATACGGTCAACCGGTCGTCAGCGAAGGCCCGCCGGGTCAGCGGGCCCCGGGCGCCGGTGTCCGTGCCCAACGCAGTGATGGCCACATAACACCTTCCCCTAAGACGCGGAGGAGACCAGACCACACACCCGACCATATAAACCACCGCAGACAGAACAAGGCAACAGCTAACATCAGTGCAGCTACCCCCACGAAGCCGATCTTCACTACTTGGCTGCTAGTCTGTTGCCGTACGTTTCATACGTAACGATACACTGGCTCGGACCAGTTAACCGAGAGTCTCTGCGGCCTCTGGAGTCCTCGTAGCCCGAGTCCAGTCCAGTTCAAAGCCCGCCTCGCGGGTGCAAAGCCCAGCTCTCGCCTCGCGGGCAGCACTGCCGGAGCTCCAGCTCCCATGCGGTCGCTACCAAACGCAACGCCGTTGACGCGAACGCCGCCGCAGCCACCATCATGAACAAAGGGCATTTTCGGTTCCCTTCTGACGTGTCCATTTATGGTGGGTGGTATGGTGCGGCATCGGCTGAATGAAAAGGCGTAGCCACGTCGCGATGAGGTGCGGTTTTCAGCCAGTTTACGTCACCTCCATTGCGTCATATTGCCATTACTTCCTTGATGTTTTGTGTCGCAGAAATAAATGACATCATGGGTTTTAAATTTGTCTTTAGTAAGTTAAGCGACAGGGGAATAGAGAGAGAGAGAGAGAGAAAGAAGTAGATAGATGGATAGATAGGTAGGTGGATAGGTAGACAGATAGATAAATAAATAGATAGATAGGTAGAGAGAAAGAGAACACTGTATTTTTGGCTCTAGGTCCAATTCGCCTCACAGGGTGAGTAACACCCAACTGCAGGATATCCTGAACAGCCAGTATATTTCCTCATTTCCTCTCTCTCATTGCCAGCGAGTGACATCACAATCTGATTACGCGGAGCGCGGAGGCGCTGCAGGAAGCCCCAAGCCGCTTTTCTCTGCATCATGTCGCAGTTAGCAGCGCGCTCTGACACATATATTGCGGAAGCTCTACAGAATCTGTCACGGCCAAAAACAATCCCGGCCCTGTTGTTCCTACACACCTTTAACTTCCTGAGAACCGTGGCATTATACAGGCACCTCAGATGAACACAGTATATAACGAAGTAAACAGTCGTCAATAAATACTTCTTGACAGCACACGTACTTCATCGTTGCTTAATTTCCGGCCGTACAAAGCAACCAAGAGCTGGCGAGCATGGTCTGCCACGTCTGCCCAGTCGGCGGCCGGCGCGGGTCCAGCCCGCCGCACGCCCCCGACCCGACTGCCCAGTTGCCGCCCGGCATGGACCGAGGGATGCGCCCAGCCGGGGCATTGTCGGGGCCCATCCGTTTGCTGGTGCAAACGCCAACTGGGGCCCAACTCCCCTGCCAGCCGTTGCCCATCCTATGTCCGGCTGGGGCCAAGCCGGAACCATGAGCAAATGCTGGCTGGGCCAGTAGCGGCGGAACGTGGTCTGGCATGGGAGGTGGGTGGGCACCGGCTATTTTTCGAGCCATTCCTCTCCACGCAACGCCATAGGGCTGCATGAATGCATGCATGTTAAATTTCGCCAGTCGGGGGGTACTTTGGTCCCCCGATTCGCCGCCGTTGGACTGGGGCCCTTTCCTCACTCTTCCGAGAGCCCGGTTACACCGTTGGTCGCAAAACAAATGCTATCCATGCTCTCACCGAGGTGGACACCTTAAGGTGAGGACATGACATTTTGCTTCGTCAGGGGCACCGCCAATTCACTGAGGACACAATGTAGGCAGTTCGCAAATCTAGGGGCGTAGGAGCATCCAGAAAAGTGGTGGGGCCAGCCAGACGTTTTCCTCCGCGGGGCTAATGTGAAATTTCCCAAAACATGGGGGCGTGGCCCCTTCGCGCCCCCCTGCCCCCACCGCCGTCCGTACGGCCGTGCGCAAATCCTTTTGCCCCCTCCAGATGCCCCGGGTTAAGCATTCGGTGTTATGCCCGCCAACTGGTCAACCACGTGACTGCAGTCGGTTTCCATTGGTTTCTGGCATTAGCGCCAACATGCGCGTGCACGCACCTGATTGGCCGGCGGCTGTCTGAAACCGTTTGGCGCGTCTCAGTCTTCGTGCAGAGGTTGTTGTGGGCCGTCAGCGGTAACGGGCTACGAACTGCGAGCGGTAACTAATTGAAAGTGACTCGGCTTATTCTGTTGGTGAACGGGACGTGCGTGTAATGCTACAGTAGTGAGCGCATTGGTGTCTTCGCTACGCGGTATGCTACGGCACCGTGGCAGCGCCATCGTGCCGTAGACACTGTCACCTGGTGATCGTCTTCTGTCGAGGAGCTGCTTTCAGTTTTGGGCTTCTTTTGGGCTCGAACTCCGTGTCGACACGTGTCATTTGCCGTTGCAGAGCGGACAGTTCGGCTCGGAAGGAACAGTAAGTAATGCCACAGACGGTGGCGGTTCCGGCTCGCCTGCGCCGCTGCCACCGGCGCTATGTGGCTGTGCTGCACGGGACTCATCACTTCCCATCCCACTGGCGTATGCGCGGCTCGTTGCGACTGTCGTGAGTATTTTTATTGGTACCGTCTGGCATCCATATTGTTCACGTGTGGATTGTGAACACGGCATCGATCTGGGCATTGTTCGGGGGGGGGGGGCAGGAACGGCGGAAGTGGGGCTGCGGAGGCAGCTGCCCGCAATAATTTGGTAACATTAATTTGGTAACATTAAGCATCCTTATGCCGTTGAGAGGAAACAGTCAATTTCAGTGCAGTTTACTCCCACCCCACCTCAAGTTCTGGAAACATTCCGCCGTATGTGCCGGGGTGGACGCCTTACCATGCGCCAAGCGTACATACTCCCACCCCACTTGGCGCAGAAAATTTATCGTTCCATTTATGACGTATGAATGGGCCTCGAAAATACAGTGGCGGAAATTCGAGTTCTCATTTCAAACCAGATTTGAACCTTGAACTAAATCTACGAAGTGCACGTAGCAATGCTGCATATTAAAACACAGCTTGAGCACCGAATTTGCATGGAACTTCTAACGTCATTGTGAAAAATTCGCGGTGGTGGAGTTCAACGACCAGACTTTAATAAGCAACAGATCGCCAGCTTGGGTTCTGTTCCAATATGCCATTGAAACGGACACCACTATCTCATTCGGTTCGAGGGGCCAAGTACGCTACCATTGGTATTTACAAGCGCCATTGATGAGGGCAATTGTTTTCACAATGCTGACCACTAGGCATTGCGTTTTCCGGAACCAAAGAGCAGACGTTTCTAACATTGTTAACACAATGACATACAGGAGCGTCGGCAAGGGGGGGGGCTGCCCGCTAAACTTGGTGCAACATTTAGCACTAACCCTCTGGCGTTGCATGGCAACAAAGGAGGAGAAAATCACGTGTGCCTTCACCCCCACCTCCAAAGGTTTCACCACTTCTAATAATATACGTTAACAACGCAGACATTCAGAGACATAGGAACGAGGAAAAGGGAGGGGGTTGACCATGCCCCTGCTTTTTGGAGATTTGACATGGTCTTCTGGAGGAAACGGTTTGGCCCCAACATTTTTATTGTCTTACGCTCCTACATCTATTCGAAAACAGCATACCGTACAACGCCGAAAAAAGAAAGATTTTGGGACGCTATAACATGTGACCATCGCTGCCATGGTGGGGAACTCAGACTGATTTCCATGGAGACTTGTTCACAATATTGTGCATTTAATGCATGACATTAGAATGTATGGTATTTGGAATGGACAATAAGCGCGTGAGAACTTACCGTACTCCTTTTCTCATGTTTTCGCCTTCGAACACGATCCGCACACGACACAAAGAATCCTTGGACCACTGAACACTCCAAAATTCACCACTTCACTGGCCGAGACGACGCTGACGCCCATTCACACGCGTCCAAATTCATTCATTTAATTATTTCTGCTTTTCACGCCAGTAAAGCCTACTAAATCATGCGTCTATGCAAATTGCATTGTACGCGTCATACTCTGGTTCTGACGTCATCTGCTGCTTGACGCGCGTCGCCGTGCGTCGTCAGTTTACGCCAGTGTAAACTGTCCTGTAGGTTGTGAACGGTGTGAAAACCCAGGGTACAGGTAGTCATATCAGCATCTTGGATTCTGATGTCAAGTATCTGTTTTCATGTGTGCGATACGTATGCTGCCTCACATACAAGGCGTAAACATGAACGTCGGTTCACGCCATGTGTGCAATATTTGCAACGCTAACATATTGCGGATTGGTTGTATTGTTTGGACAGATGCATCCATTGTCATAATTGTTACAGGATACCAAGTAACACGGGTGATGAGAACAAGGAGAATGCGGAACGAATCAGGAGTAAGATTACCGCTTCGGATCAGAATAATGCAATGTCCGAAACAGGTATGTCGGAAACTGTCCACTGCTGGCTTTTCGGATGCCATCGTTTTGTCGGCTGTACCATTTTCAAACCGAAGTGTGATGCGTCACGTGGTTGCTGTTCGCAGGAAAAACCTATGACTGACTATGAAAACGTTTCACTGCCTGTGATTAGGCATTACCGGTTGTGTTTTGTGTGTTTTATTGCACAAAACTTGTGTCCATTCTCTTTATAACTACGCAGTTTGACCGTCGAGGCTCCAGCTTGTTTCCTGTTACACATTTTTTTGTGGTGTCATTAAACTTTATGCGTGACCCCAAGAAACCCCAAACCCCAAGAAAGTTCTGAACGTATGGCTACAGATAATTCGAAACAGGCTCGACAGTAAATGGATGAATGAATGAAAAATGAATACATCAGCATGGCGAACGAGGTTTTAGAACATTACTGCTTCCCATACGGTTTCCAAAGCTTTCCATCACTTATCCCGCGAACTCCCGGGTGGTCAAATCGCCCTTAGCTTACCGGAGGTCTCGAAAGCCCCTTATGATACCGAGAATCAAAAGAGCCACAGAGACCAGAGTGGCAGTGTTCGAAAACTTCAAATTTAGAAGGAATTAACACACATTTATTGGGTGTAGTTACTCGCCTGTTCGTACGCGGATAGACGTTTATTAAGCATGCCTCGGGCATGCTTGTACGCCGTATTTTAAACCGCCGGGTGGTTCTCACCGACGCCCGTCCGGTGTTACGTCAGAGGGGGCGACCTTGACCTCGCCGCCGGTCGACCTTCGATCCGTGAGCCGTCCCGCGTGCGGACAGTGCACCCGCGCCGGGAAGACTCACCGCGGCCGGTGATCACGTCACCGTCAGCGCGGCTACCGAGGTGGGAAAGTCTAGAGCGCGGACCTTCAGGGCGTGAACTTGAAAATCTGCGCGCTCAACACACTGTCCTTGAAGCCTAAAACTGTCGTACTTAGCCGCGAATTTCATCTTTATGAGTACGACATCGCGGTGACATTGATATGATCGATATGATACGACATCGTGGTGAGTGACACTTGGCTGCGACCTAGCATTCTGACCAGGATGTCTGTTTCCCGTATACGTTTTCATGCGTCCGACCGCGATTGTCTTCATGTCAAGAAAACAAATTTCCCGTCCCCATAAGAAGTACGAGACCTCGAGTTGAAGCTCGAGTTTACCGTTAAACGTGTTAACCGCTTTTTAATAATCCTTTTATAACAGTCATGAAATGTGGACATCTCCAGCTTTGTAATGTGCTTTGAAAGGTGAACATCTCTGGTTGGTATTACGGACCTGGAACAGCCGGATGGTTTTTCTGTTGTCCAAAGGCACCCAAGGCACCTCAGGTACGAACCGTGCTACCAGCGAGGGACCTAACGTCCTGGACGTGTTTTATCACCGAAACAGCCGGGAAATACCCGGCAATGTCTGTGACGTATACGCCCCTGGAGACGTCCTTCGTCGCGGATACGGCAACCGATCTTACGAATGTTGCCTGGGGAAGTAGGTGAACCTCTCCTGGGGTCGACTTCCTCGACTGCCAAAAAGCGTTGGTAGTTTCACAAACAATTACATTTCATGGCCAAAATCTTGCCACTTGCGAACGTGGACATTAAGACAAGCGTCTCTGCATGTATTCCTGATGTACGACTGCGCAATGTGTAGATAATCCAGTGGCATGTTATCGTCAGTGGACGGAAGACACCGGATGCCAAGTCGGGTTTTGCGACACGGCAGAGTACGGGAGACCCACGCCGCCTTGCTCAGAGACGCACGCCGTGACGAAGACCATGGTCGAGCGACAGCAAGGGTGCCGCGTGGAGCCGGCGGAGGCTGAGCGTGACCGTCAGCCAGGACAGGCCCGCCAAGAAACCCACGGCGATCGCACGTGAGCGAGAGCGCGAGCAGTGTCGCCGCCAATGACGCAGCGCGACCGTGAGCGCCACGTCAGCAGAGGGTGAAGGATGACGCACGCAACGGTGAGAGCGATTGTCTGAACCCAGAGTTTCTGCGGGCTACCAAATCTCGCCTCTCCTAGATGTATGCTATCTGTACTTGCTAATGCACTTGAATCTAGAATGGGAATGTGTAGTGCGATGTTATACATTTGTCTCCGCATACATCTGAGTGTTTCCTACGATAATGAAGGTGGTTTCTTGCTACTTTTATTTATTTTAGCGTCCATAACTATTCCTAATAGTTCTCGAGCAGTATATTAATTCTGCATACAACGGAAAGCCTTACGTTCCAAGTACCGTGCTGTCGTGCCAATACTCTCTCTGATAATCGACTTGGTATGTGGTGGCATATGTACGGTCATTGCTTGCAGATGGCTTCCGATGATGGGAAGACAGAGGACGTCCTGCGGGACATGACCATGACTGAGAAGGGAGATTCGACGGGACAGAAAGAGCCGTGAAGAGATGAGGAAACACATCGATGCAGTGAAGCGAATGGGGAAAAAGTTGGTGACCTGACTTCAAAAGGCAACCGAGAGGAACGGAGGAAATGGAGACGGAGCAAAAGGAAGAGGAAGTTCTGGACCCCTTGCATGGTTCACTGCACTGGCCAACAACTGGCTGACCGTAACCAAGAAATAGGTGGCAACTAGCGCAGTGGTGCCGCATAGGTTTTGCCGCGTAGTTAGCGGCACACGTACACTGCCTGCTGTTTTTCATTTAAAAAAAACTTTGAAAATCGGTATTTGAACAGCACAATTATGGGCCTAGAAAGGAATCCTTCATATGTCGATGACGTCACAGGACTACCATATTATTTGACAGTGTTCCGCAAAACCACTGAGCGTTGTTCCACATTCCTTCATTGTGGAATGTGGAACAGAACGTGTAATTGTGGCACAGGACATGCGACAATTACACAGTAATGTGGCCAGTTGTGTAATTCTGTGACACAGGACGTGCAGGGTTTCCCTGGGATCCTCCAACTGCGAATACACTTTATAATCTGCTTTGGGGCCCTGTTGAAGTCCGTTTCGGCCCGCGTCGTCGTTTCCTGTCCTGGCTCTCTCGAAGTAATGTGTTTGGTAGCCTGCCCCGGTTCCATTTTGTTTCCACTCTCCCTTGCTCCGTCCGTGCGGGCCCCTGCCCCTGTCTCGTCCCTAATCTGCTGTTCTGATTGACAGTCTTGGTCCTCTGACACGGCCCCTGTTCCTTTGTCGCGGGCTCCTGTCCAAATCTCGTGCCCTTGGTCCCCTGTCCCCATCCCTGCTTCCTTCTCGGCGATCCCATACCCCCGCCCCCTGTGTCTCCGTGCCCCAGTCGTCCCATGCCCCGTCCCTGGTCCGCTGCTGTGGTCCGCTGTCTTGGTCCTTTGTCGCGGCCCCTGTGCCCCATCCCTGCTCTCCTGTTCCCGACCGTGATATCGTCCCCGGTCCCCTGTCCCGTCCCTGGTCCGATATTTTGGACCGCTTTCCAAAGTAGCTGCCTGTCGCGCGCCTGCGGTACCTGTCGACCACACCCATGTGGATAATTTTTTTTTCACTGCGAAAATCGGTGCATAAACAGCAAAGTTATAGGCCTGGAAAGGACCACTTCGTACCCTGGTAATGTCACAGCGCTGCCATATCATCTGGTAACTTGTGCAAAACCCTTGAAAACCGATATAAGGCAGGACCTTGGCGAGAGAGAACCCGCTGCTTTCCGTCACACAACCGAACGTGCTGCTAAACGATATGCACTGTTAACGATATGCATCGCAAGACAATTAAAACGATACCCACTGTCTTTTGGTTGTAGGTACATGATTCGGGAGGGGGCGGGGGGATTCAGTCAAACGTTAGACATTTCCGATGCAAAACAATCCACAGCCATCAAAACATGTTGTGCAAATTAACGTCAATGTCAATGCAATGCAAGACAATTACACGACGTGCCACTGACTGAAAGGCAAAACATGTTACAAACGGCAATGTGTTGGAAAACGGAATGCATCGAACGATAGCTGAAACGACCGGCAACGTCCGTGGGCTGCAGTTGCATGGTCAGTACATGGGTCAAACACCATTCATTTCAGTGCAATGAAACACAACCAAGTAACGTCTCATTAACTGCAACGCGACGCATGACAAACACGGCAATGGACTGCCAAACAAAATGCATCGGAAAACAGTCACAACGACCATCAATGTCGTGGGCTGTAGGTACGCGGCTAGTACAACACGGTTCAGACACCATTCATTGTGCAATGAAACGTACAGTATCAAAGAGCAGTTGAATGTAAAGATATGCAATACAGTGCAATGACATTCACATCATACATTGCCAGACAGCATTGGTGAAAAAATACGCCGACCTGGCAGATATTATCGGTGACCAGTAGCCCTACGTTTGCCTGCATTTGGGTGACCAAAATAGGGAAATCGACATGCGATGAAAGAAGAATTTCCCTCAATTTTCTAACGTTTCGAAAACAATCGAGTCATGATCTTCACCATTTGTCCATATTCAAATACGCCAATAACATCAGTCGACTGAGAACACTGTAAAAACAGCTTATATTTTCTGGGTCGTCAAAAGGTACCCCTACGGGATGTGAAAGCGTACCGCGCTGCCATTTCCAGTACGTAACACCATTTCTATTAGTCTAAAACGAAATATACCAGGTGACCGTTGGTCACAATATCGGCAGAGATCGTCGGTACAGTGGTCGCCCGCCGTATTAAGTCTATGGCCACGAGAGCGCCGACCGGCTAGTTGAAAGCGCCGACGAAGTGGTCACCTAGAAGAATCAACGCACCAGAAATAGTAGAAGTGTTCATGATACTGGGGAAGAGTACCCTGCGGTGAACTTGTTGACAGTTGAGGACGACAAGCTCGAAAAAGACGCGGTGGTTCAAAGTTAAAAGTTTTCAGACGTACTTATGCTTACCTAGCGAAGGCCAAGCCATAGAAACCCAGCAAAGTCAGTGTGCATACGTATTGATCAGTCAGCTTTTTTGCTGACGAAGTGTCGTGGGGAGATTGTGATGGAGAATGGAAGGCCGGCCAACCGAAAAGAATTCGACCGAAAGTTCAGTGTGGGCATGCCAACTGCTCGTATGATGGTAGGAAGCAGAGTCTACCGAGGCTCACCAGGCTGAAACACCCGGAAAACCTGTGAAAATAAAGGTGCAAGGCACCTTCTGTCCTGAACGGGGATGGGCTAGCTGGGTCAGCAGAGTGAAAGGTAAGTTCAGGGGACAAAGGTCTCCTAATTCGTTATAGCCTGTTTGCAACGTAGGGCACACTTAGTGAGAACTCATGTGCACCAATATGCAAACCATGGTAAGGACGCCAACATAATTTTACAGGCAGCCTGAATCCCACGGGCACAATCTCTCATGGGTTGCAGGGGCATGTCTCCCCACAGATTTCCAGAAGTGGTAATTTACCCCCATATTTAAGGTGTAAAATCGTGATTTTCCATAAGAGACAATTTCTTGAGCTTTATAATCTAATGAATAAATAATGGTTCCAACCATAGTTTTTCATACAGTGCCCAAAGAAGTGATTTTTACCCTTGCCGTACCTGTTCTTGGTGGACTGCAGTCAGCTTGATCCCCTCAATTTCTGAACTGTGGCTACACCCATGTGGAATCCTGCCCTGAATGGGGCAGATACTGATCCATTTGGGGAAGGGTCATGCCTCTGGCAACCTAACCTACCCATCAAAACACAATTTCTGTCAGATTTGTGCCTAGTAGTGTGAGCTGCCCTAATACAAGAATTTGTCTCAAAATTTCAAAAAGCTACCCCAGATTTCATATTTTGCCCTAACCCTGCCCCAGTGACATCTTTTGAGATCTGCCATGTTCTGCAGACTGGTCTTATAGGGATGGAGGAGTAATCATTTGGTAGGTGCCCCTTCTCTGACTGACAAACGAGATTGTGACATGGCATCATCTAAGGTTTGGCATCTGCACAAATGTTCCATAATTTCATCACACTGTTCAGTGTTATGTCATGTGGGGAAATTCTGGCACAATACTGCCAGAATTCCACCACAATCCCTCTGATGTTGTTTAGGTACATTGTTGTACATTTGTGCCTGTGACAGAACATCACATGAATCAAATTGTGGCACATACCTTTGTATGTTGAAAATTAAGCACAGTCTTACTTAAACTGAAGCACATCAATATTGAAATTGATTTACATTCACCTTGAAATTTGAATGAAACTGATGCCAAACTGAAACTTAGTCACTGGTTTGTCAAAAAAGTGGAATGTCTGTCAGTCATGATGATTTGGGCTAAGTGCAACTCAGCTATAACATTATGTGGCATCCCTTGTATTTTGTACCTCCATATGTTACCTATCTCCATTCATTATGCATATCATGAAACCTATCAACACCAACATATTTGTGCTGGAATTTGTGTGCATTCACCCTGAAATCTGAATGAAGCTTATGCCAAACCTAGACAAACAGTCATAAGGGTTTTGGAAAAGCAGGATGCTTGTCAGTGATAGTGATTTGGGCTTAGGTGTGCATCAACTATGAGTTTATGTGGCACCCCATTTATTTTCTTACCACCCCAATTTTAACTAGGCATCTTAACCATATACCCATCATTCAAAGAGCATATGGCCAATGCAACTAAAACTTTGGATGCACATTTGAAATTTACATTTGCAGGTACACAGTTGGGATAGCTTGATCTCTAGATATTCAGATGTCTGTATATGCCATCTTGGCACTCATGGTTAATTGTAAACAGTCAATTGTGGTGTATTGTATTGATGAATGTAGTCACGTTCCCAAAGGGAGTGAAAACCTTAGCAAAGTTGAAGAAATGTATTTTTGTCTCGTCTTCCCATGCATCATTTCTCAGTTAACCTGCCAGTTTTACCATCAGGGCCGTGTTCAGATTCCACCGGCAGCTCCAGCATGTGAATGCTACTAAAGAGTGAAGAATACTATTTTATACTATATTTTATATAGTTAATAATACTAAAGAGTTAATAATACGTTGGAACGGTCCAGACACGGCACACTGGGACTGGCTCATACAGGCAGTGCTGAAGAAGCATAGCTTTAACTTTGTGAGGGGTCGAACGAGTCAGTTGCATGGGCTCTTGAGGGCATAGCGATTTCTCACCACAGGACCACCAAATGTGCTGGCGGATACATTTTCAAGGATTGACAATGTGTGCTGGTGCCATGTACGAAGACGATCCGGCAGAAACAGCGTTAGCTCTGTGTAGGAACATTGTAGGGGAGGTGCCGTGTGAGCACAGTCTGGGAGTAGCAGAGCTAGCTGTGTGTGTGTGTGTGTGTCAAAGAGCGGCAAGTGGTCCTAGGTATCTACAATATCAGCTGCGTAGCTCTAGTCGACTGATGTTCCATGGGCTTCGCCGACCGAATCTTTCCTTCATTGTGAAGTAAATAAACCTTGTGAGCTCCGACACTAACAAAGTTTCAAGGACTAATAGGAGGCAAATTGCAGATGTTTACGCACGTTGGCTGGTGACTCCTACAATTCAACGAACTCACGGTTGAAAACATCGACCGATATGTAACTTCCTTTTGTAAGACCCACCGCACACGCACAGTTACGTTCGGCACGGCATTACGGCATTGCATTAAGAACGTATGTAAAACTTGTCAAATTTGCACTTTAGGTCAGGGTGACCACTTGGCAGTTTCCACATTTGGTCGGCGACCACCAAATAACCTTTTTCACCCCTGCCAGACAGTAAGAAACACACCTGCGGATGATGGCCACGGTTAATGCATACGTATATTACGCAAGGCATGCAGTGCAGTACATGGCAATGCATGCCATACATTTCAATACAAACGTAACACAATACACTCAACTCCAGTTCAATAAAACATGTATTGCAAACCAACCTCAATGCCCATACTCACGTGCCGCCAACTGCAATGAAACGCATGTGACCAATGGCAACAAGGCATGAAACGGAATGCGGTCACACAGACGGAAAGGAAGCAATGCCGTCCGATGCACAGCAGTACAACGCGTAGCAACCACGTACACATCATGCATTGGCATGAAATACAAAACACGATGAACACAGTAAAATACACTGGCATGCGATTCCATTGCAAAACATTTGCAACGGCAAAAATAGCGACCGGTAACGAGCATTGTTAATGCATAAGTAAATAGCGAAACGAAATACATGCAATACAGTGTATGGGAACCAATACAATACGTTTCAACACACATGCAAAACAATACTCTTCACTCCACTTTAAATGCATGTTCCGACAATCAACCTTAATGTAATGACATACAAAGCAGCAGATGTTTTCAAT
Source organism: Capitulum mitella (assembly GCA_030062745.1). Lineage (NCBI taxonomy): Eukaryota > Metazoa > Arthropoda > Thecostraca > Pollicipedomorpha > Pollicipedidae > Capitulum > Capitulum mitella. The sequence goes on along the minus strand of CP099854.1, from coordinate 164,143 downwards.
GGCATTGTGATATTAAACGATGAGTGGTGACGCAAATGGAAACTATGCAGTCGCATGCAAACCAGTCCATTCCAATTACGGACACATGTATTGGCAGGCAATGCCAAGTACACCAAAAACAGCAAAATACACAAATGTGCGAGACCATTGCAGCAGACATACGTACATACAACACACAACAGACATACATCAACGGCAATGTAAGATTTAATGGAATGCATTCATACAAATGGAAACGTAACAATCAATTCGCATGCGAAGTAGTGCAATGCATTGCAATATTACATACACATCATGCACTGTCAGGCAATACCAAACATGCTGAATGCACCAATTACATTTAACAATTACAACAGACCATTGCAACATACATACATACATAAGTACATACATACATATATACATACATACATACATACATACATACATACATACATACATTCATACGTAAATACAAGCCTACAACAGACATACATCAACGGCATTGTCATATTTAACGAAATGCAATCACAGAAACGGGAACGTAACAATCCATTCCCATGCAAAGAAGTGCATTAGTGCATTGTAAAATTCATAGGTGGGCATCGTTACTAAAAAATGTAACTTCGTTACTCGTTACTCCGTTACTCAAAAAAGCCAGTCCGTTACTCGTTACTCCGTTACTCTGCCTTAAAAAGTAACGGAAGTTACCGTTACTCCGTTATTCCGTTACTTTTTTAAATGCAGTGAAAACCAAGCGAACGCGGGTTTTAAGTCTTTTATGCTGCTTTGTGGTTGTAAAACGCATTTCATATACAAAAGGAAGAAACAAAAAGCGCTTACCCAAAACACTCCGCTAGCTGCCCACTGCCCTCACCAGCCGTTGTAGAGTCGGCGGCGCCGGGACAACAGCCGCGGCGGGTATTCTACCACTGTGTTAGCCACAATGTTCAAACCAACGAATTCCCGTTCATTGCCCGCGGCGCCGACGGAGCGGGAACAACCGGCGCTGGAGCGGACGCATGCAAAATGCGACAAACAGCGGACATCTATCGACTGGGTTTGATCAACAATGCCTCTCGAAGTATCCGCCCTGAACATAATGGTCTCCGTTCAGAGCTCGTTTCGGTCTCGCGAACTTCTTGTTTTGTTTTGAAATTATGTGTGTGTATTAGTTTGTGTACGAGCGCGTGCGTGGAGGTAAGATTCCTGATACCCCTGTTTTTTTTTTTTTTAATACCAAACGACGAAGGACTTAAAAAAACATGGCTGATATGGGTTTTATTATTGTGAAATAAAAGAATAAAAAAAGGTGCTTTAGTACCTCTTCAGCACCCTTGAAAAGACAAATTCGCTATAAAAACATGGTCATAAGTAAGATGCAACGGAGGATGTTAGCCGTTCACAAGTGGAACTTTTTGGAACGATGACGTGACCTGACCTGGCCCCTGTGAAAGGCCAAAATTGATATCAATGAACTCGCTATTGTCTTACGGTTCAGTATATGTCGCTTAAGTTCAGCTTTTCAGGGACAAGGTATTGTGTCTATTTACCTAATTCCAAGGACGTGTTTTGACCTTTCATGGCGTCTGGTGGCCTCAAAATTGACCTGAGGTCAAAACTCTTGAATGTTTTCGTCTCGGTTTGACAAAACCTTTCCGCCGATGTTTTCCTTTTTTCCGTGCGATATATGGGAGCCGAGATCCTGGGAGGTGCGGAAATCCGCGCTCCCCCTCCGGCCGGGCAAAGGGCATTCTGAGCCCGGCCGGAGACGGGTTAAAAACACTTCATTTAACCCTATTCCCTGTGGGGGGGGGGGCAGATTCTGCTACCCGTGTCTTTTTGCTTGTCGCTCCCACACTGTTTGCCGCAGCGCCACAAGATTTTCTGGCATTTCATGGAACTGATACACAAGTGTTTTGTCAACATTTAAAAAAAAAATCGGTCCCGCAGAGGCGGTTCCAAGCCCCCGTTTTCGGCGGTAATGTGCTGTGCGTGAAGCTGCAAAGTTGTGCGGTTCACTATCGTGACATTCTGAGTAGAAATAAAGATCACTGACTCATTTATATAGTCATACACATCCTAAACAATGCGTTTGCACACACATTTTCAGGCGAACGCACACCCAGGTACTGAAAAAATGGGGAGCACACTATTGTGCTTATGGTGCCCTCCCAATTTTGTTTACCTGGATCCAGCTCTGCGCTACATATAAACTTAAACTGGCTTGCTAGTTGTACATCTGATGTTTATATCACCCAAAACAAACAAAAACAAAGAAAATTTCTTATTTGAAAAACCACCCTTCTTGCCCTCCCTGGAACTGCCTATGGTTTTCTATTTTAAATTTCAGCTTTCGGTATGTAAAAGACTTGGACATTCCAAGCTGAACCGTGTTATTCTCATGAAAATTGGTTGGTAAACACGGCCGCAGTGACCTTTCAAAAATCTCGAAATTTTGGAGTTTGTTTGCCCCCACGCCCTGTTTTCGCAATTTTTGAATTTTTGGGGTCCGGAATTGGAGATCTCGTTGAAACATATTAAATGGCATTCATCCCATCAACATGGGACGAATGCATCTCGAGATCTCTGGAAGGGCGGGGAGGGGAGGGGGCAGAATTGCATATGATATGCCAATGCATATTTTTCGAAGGTGCAAAAGTGGCAACGGCTCATATCATGTTTGAGTTTGGGTCCTCACTTCTTCGTCTACAAAAAATAATGTGTCAGACGAAAGGTGTTTCTGCCAGTTGATATTTTTTTCGGGAACGCAGGAGTGGTAACTCGAATCGCATGGACAATGTAGTCTGTCCTCCAAGTTAAAAATGATTTAACCTAACCTAACCTAAAACCTGCTGTATGGTTGCAGGGATTGCCCTAGATGGGCATGTAAAACTAATTTTTTGTTAGGTTCAATTTGCCTGTTTTTTGGTTTGGTTAGCTCGTATCGGCTGAAAGCAAACATGTGTCAACTGAATCAAAATTCAAGAGTTACCTAACCAAGTCAGTTTACACATCCAGTAGGGGCCAGTGCTTAGAAAAATACCTGACTGGGCAAAATTGTTCGCACAACTTGTGTTGCCACTTCCGCGTCTCCAAAAATTGCGCGTAAGCGTCGGCCGAAAGGTAGATTACCGCAGATCCGCCCCCCCCAGGGTAATGTGAATCTCACTGCCTGCAGAGAATATGGTTAAGGCAAATAGTGCAAGCAATAGTCGACAAGCTTCATAATTATGCTTCACTACTGACAACTTATTGTGCACATTCTGTTCTCACCTGGAAATACCGTAAATAATGCTTCCTCTTGATATGTGCCTTTAGTTTGAAAGGCTACTCTTGTGACCCTTGATTATAACCTCTTTCGGTCGGCACAGGACATACGTAAAAATGACGTTTTTCCCCTCCTCCTTAAACTCGGTTTCGATCTCCAGTGGCGGCGTAAAGACGACTTGATGGGACATTTTAGTGTCAGGTATTTAAAATTTCAGGCCAGTCAAGAATCAGTCACCACTCCATCGCCCCATGGACATCACAGATCCAAGGCCATGGCGGCAGTAATCATGTGCTCAACAGCCTTGAGTGATCTTGGCGGGGAACCGTGTGGCGATGGTAAGCAATCCGTGACTAACTTGAGACAACATTGAAAACTGCCGTCAGCTGGCTGTTCCAGTATAAATGACAATAACTTTGATATTTTTTAGCCTGAAAAATGACGACTGGTTAATTTATAATTTTAAGTCATATCAAACTTACGCACAATTCAATACTTTTGTCCCAAAAGAGACCAAAGTCAGCTGGCCTTTATACTGAACCATTGCCGCCAGCTTGCCGTCAACGTTTATCAGCTGACGAATATTGTCAACAAATCTACTCCGCGATTGTCAGCTGAGTGCGCGCCCAGCCGCGCTTGTATCGCCGCACGCTATTGGGTGTTGGCTATTCAAGTAGCCAATGGCGTATGCCGATGCAAATAAAGCCGGGCGGTGTCTGTAAGGAGTTTAAAAAGTAACGGAGTAACGGAGTAACGGAGTAACGGACCAAAAAGTAACGGAGTAACGGACCACAAAAGTAACTTCCGTTACTCAGTCCGTTACAGTAAAATAAAAGTAACGGGTCCGTTACTCCGTTACTCAAAAAAGTAACTTCGTTAGTAACGGAGTAACGGACCAGTGCCCACCTATGGCAATATTACACACACATGCATTGCCAGGCAATACGAAACATGCTGAATGCGCTAATTACATTCAAATGCATTGCAGCTGACATGATGTAATACCTGAGGATAACGGGTACAGTCGATACATACGTAAATTACGAAACGTATGCAGTGCAGTACAGTGGCAATGCGAAGCGCATTGCATTTCCGTGTCTATGTTGAGGGGGGTTAACTCATGCAAACCAAGTACAGCGCCCATATTCGCGCACCATAAACTGCAAAACAACACATATACATGCATACAATACCTATGATTGTAACAAAGCCCAAATGAGGTACGTACCCCCAAGCAGGTACGTCCCAAATCAGGTACGTAGCCAGGATTTTGTTCGGGGGGACCAAACGCGAACTTGTATAACATGCAAAAGGTATATTATGAAACGCATAGTAAAAAGCAGCAGTTTTATATACTTTCACTCATCTTCAACGCACAGGAAAACAAATAATGTTTGCTTTTATATATGATCACTGTTCCGCATTCCTGCGAAATCGCTATATATACAGTTTAGACCGCACGGCTCAGGAGGGCTTTGGCCCCCATGGCCTCCCATGGCCCCCCCCCCAGCTCTTTGGTTACGTCTCTGTCTGAAATGCATGCCGCGCGTGGACTATCACCGGACGGTTGCAGGCTGTCTAAACCTTGACCTGGCGACAGTGACACATACACACAGCTAGGTACCTTACTCTGACCTCCGTAGTGTTGACTGAACTACAGAAAGAGGCCAGACAAACTAGTGGCCAGACAAACTAGTGCTAAATTATGATGTTGTCGGTTACCTTGAATAAATGAAACCACCAAGCCAGGAATGTGTTTTACCGAGGACTCCAAGAGTCCTTCGCACGTTGTCGACTAAATATTGTTTCACAGTAATTGGCATGTGATGTACACAAAAGTATGTATGTCTGTGTGGGTGGTCGGGATCATGACACCCCGAAGACAAACTAAAGCGTGGCGGAGGCTAAAATTTTCGCACGATCTTTGCATGGATCCGAGGACGTGCAATGTCACATGACGACTCGGTACGTTGCACCATGAGCATGGGGCGCGTGAGACTTGTACCACTGAGAAACCTATGGCACATTGGGTCAGGGATCAGTTATTACGGGATTGACCATTGACGGTTTTATAATCCATTGTTCTCGGCGACAGCGTGCAGACATCCTGCCATCTAGCCAGAGAACTGTCACAGTAAGGAGGTGGCGCACACGAGCCCTTTCCATGGCGCGTCTGGGCACGACGACACCTTGCAGTCAGCTGTATTTTGTCAGCGCACGAGCGGGGTCATCGGCGCTAGTCTATTTCGGGGCCCCCGTCCGATCCTTGGCCGGGGATCAGGTGGACACCAACGACAGACACAGATGGCGGTCTGTCAGCTCCCCACGAGATCCGCGCCGTGCGGCTGCCAGTGTTTTCGTTGACCGCTCGTTGTGGTCCGCCTCATGGCGTCGGCTCGCGGGGGGGGAGGAGGTGTCGTCGCGTACCACTCCACGATTTCTGTGTCACTCCTTGTGAGCCCCAGCGTATCCGACCCGGTGTGTCAGACGCCGGGCGTGCCTCCCTGCCTTTTGTGTGCCTCTTTTCTTGGTTGAAGCACCGACCTAGTTGCCGCTCTTTGGCGCTATTTCTTTTCCGACGTACGTATAAGTAACCAATGAATTGTGGTAGCCAGTCCCTTCCAACCTGTCGTTTGGTGCACATCCTTCCGGAAACATGTTCTCAGCCCAGGGCTCGATGGTGAGTCACTCGTAACAGTCTTGAGAATACATCGTGGTGATATCTGTCCAGTGCTTTGACAGGCCAGCAAGGCACCATGGGGATGCACGCTTTTGACGTAACTTCGACAGGCGACCAGGGGCTGAGGTGTTGGTGCATGGGAACGGATGGCCACGCATATCTGGGTGACGTAGTTCGACTGTTGATCGCGAGCGGGCGGAGGGGCCAAACGTAGGACTGTTGAAGTAACATGGTCGGCCAGCGAGGGTGGGGGTGGAGAAACGTAGTTTAGTCCGATGATAGGGATTTCACTTTTGACCGTGCCAGATTTCCCATTCGCCTGTTCTATACCCTTCCCCATCGATTCGCCTAGACACGCGACGTGCAAATCAACGAGGGATTGATTCTGTATACAACAGGTTGATGGAATGTGAATCATGCTTCCCGTTCTGGGCTCCATGTTCGCGATCTATTCCCAATAAAGGTCTGGAAATTACATGCACTTCGGTGCTGCTCCGTGCTGACTTTGCAAAGTGCAGACAGAAGCATCACACTGAATATGTTGGAAAAACTGAACTGAACTTGCCTGATTATGCATAAACCTACAGTCCTTCAAGCTGATGATACGCCATCTACCTAGCAGCCAAACGTATCACTTGGAAATTCAGGAGATGAGGAAAATCATGTCAGTGGACGCGTCGCACACAGTTAACAGTAAAGCCTTCGAAAACATCAATAACCATGTCTTGCAGTTGAAAGACAATTTTTGATAGATTTTACAATTTTAATGATGGGACTTATGACGGAACCAAATCCGAGTGATGTAGAAGCGTCAAACAGAAAAGAATCTACACTAGAGATGCAAACTGCCATCTCGCCCAAACCACGGATTTAACCGGCCTTGACCAAGGGGACATTCCTTGCTTCCATACACATGAAATATGAGCTGTTTTTACAGTGAAAAAGCAGAGTTTGCCATCAGCAACCAAATTATAAGTATGTTTGCAGAGTAGTGGGCAAAAAAAAACAGCAAAGTGGAATGGGCCATAGCTCCATCACTAACATCAGGGATGGGTTACTGCCTTAATCTTTCTTGCAGTTCTGGACTTCTCACACAAATACTATTTCAGATGCAATTAAATACTGCAAAACGAGAGACGACGGTACCGGTGCTAACAGATTGCATCTTTACGCAAGGAAACAAGCGGAAACCTTTTGTCGCTATTTTATATATATATATATATATATATATATATATATATATATATATGATTATTCGCTGTCTTATAATGTCTGGCTTTGTTCGAGGGAGGCAAGTGCGTTAGGCCACGTACGGTCGAGAGGGCACGAGATAAACCTCACTCAGGGTGATTTCCGGCAGCTCGGCGCTTAGCTGGCCAGAAGTCAGCTGTGGACCGTTGCTTCTCACCTCAAGATGCAGAGCCAATGAAGACCCGAGATCACGACTGTATTGACCGCTGTACCAGACAGACGCATGCCTCTCCTGCCGCTTACGAACACACCAGGCTCTGAAGACCTCCAGTCTCCAGAGCCTGCTGAGGCCCTACAAAAGGAGAAACGGCCGCAGGTGCCACGGGTCGGGCAGTGAGGTGCGGATCCTCTCGTACTCGGCCCGGACTTCGGGGTCGGTCCAGTGACGCAGCGTCTCCCGGTGCCAGAGGGCTGCCATGCGCTGCGCCGTGTGCTTGTCGGCGATCTCCAGGCGCTGCAGGCGCGAGGCCAGTCCAGGCCAAGGGAAACCGGCCAGCGCCGCTCGCCAGGCCTCCTAGTACGTCTCCAGCGGACGACGCGCACTTCTTTTCTTCCAGGCCTCAGCTTTGCTCTGCAGCGTTTCGCGACAGTCGTGGACGCTCCTGCTGAGGACTTCAATGAGCAGCCGCGTGTCCGTCACTAGCTGGGCCAGGCCGCGAACGCTGAGCGGGTCGTCCGGAAGCGTGGCCGGTGGATCCTGCTGCCACCAGGCGCGCACCGCATCCGGCTGGAAGAAGATCTGCTTCACGTCCTCGGCAGCGCCACAGCGACGCCGCATCCCAGCTGAAGGCGTGCTCACCGCGCCGCTCCAGCCGCGCCGCTCTAGCCGCGTCGTCCGGCGCCACGAGCATCGCCTGAAACAGCCTCACGTGCAGGCGTGTGGAGTCCGTCGCCAGAGTATGAAACTGCGCCAGCTCGGCTGCCGCTGACGAGCGCAGCATCACCGGGATCAGCTGGTCCATGCGCACAAAGTGCTGGTACGCTAGCCGTTGCCATATCGCATAAGCATATGCCATGCGTGCGCGCCAGGCGCACGCGCACCTGGCGCTTGGTCAGCAACTCATCCGAGCCGATGAGCAGCAGGTCCAACACAAATTCATCCTGTTCTTCGCGTGAGCGCATCATCAACCGCGTCAGATGACTTCGCATAAGGCTAATCGTACATTGCATCGTCTCCAGCTCCTGCGACGTCAGCGGCTGCAGCAGGTTGACGTCGGCCCAGAAAAAGCAGGGCAGCCGACGGGCGTCGATGGCCTTCTCCAGACGCTCGAGAACCCAACGGGATCCTTGCATAACGCTCCGCCAGTGTTCAGAGGGTTTCTCCCCGCATTTAGACTTAACACAACGTATCTTGATTACCTGGGACTCACAGAGAGCCTTCCGTTACGCTAAAGGCAGTGAAGGCAAATATTAACGCAGCCGGATTATACATCCAGTTGTGAAATGTATACTTGCGAAGAATAGGGGAGCAAAATGCATCTGCAATGTGTTTGTTGAGAGGAAAACCAGAGAAATGAAAAATATCTGGGAACGTAAATGGGAGGGCTTTTTCTCGGACACTAACTGGAGCGAAGTATATTGCCATATGAATGACGCCACATCGTCCAGCAGATACAGATCTGTTAACTTTAAGGTGCTAGCTAGGATTCAGGTCACACAAGTTTCGCTGCATAAAACTGGAATAGAACAGACGGATGTATGTAAACATTGCAACATGGAAAGTGAAACTTTGATGCATAAATTCTGGAGTTGTCGCAATAGTAACGTTTTTGGGCAGACATCGAGAGGTATCTGAGGCAAATCAAAGTGTTGGAGGAAAACCAAAATATAAGCGCGAGAGACGTAATATTGGGCACAAATATAGGTCTCATGGTAAATCATGCACTTGCGGTGGCAAAATATATGATAAGTAAAGAATGGGGCTTAAATAAGGATGCTTTCGTTGACAAATTAAAGGCTGATCGTAGGGTGGAACACGTCTCGTCTGTAATGAAGAATACTGAGCACAAGTTTCACATGGAGTGGAGAAATGTTGTTCATCCAGAACAGTAAATACGGCAAAAGCGATGGGAAACTGAGTTTTTCTGTTTTGATCGAATTTGGTTCATTTGGTAGTGATGTTTGGCAGATGACAGATGGCAGATGGTGTCTCGCATATGATGTAATTTATGCGATATAAATTAGCCGATAATTAATTAGCCCTTTAGTGGGAACAACTGAAAAAAGTTACATTAGGTTTGATTTACCGTGAACAGATTATCACTGCTGGTGCCTACACCGCACACATCGTGACACATGGGACACCAGGCTGGCAGACGGAGGGACTGCGATAGTACGTGTGACCTCTTTGGACCGTAGTCGCTTCTTCCTATTTGACGTCTCTTGCACAGAGAAGCTTGACCGCGACGGGTGTCCAAAGAACTCGTCCTTTAAAGCGTTTCTGTTTCCCGAGAACGCTTGTGACACTTAGATCTGAACGGTGACCGCGGCTGGATTTTGGCATTCCGGAGAAGTTCCAACTCTTGGGTTCTGGAAGTGCAGGCTCTGAGGGAACCGTCCGATCCGTGATCACTGGCGGATCGGGGGGGATCTGGGCCATGCTCCCCAATCGCAATTGGAGGTGCAAGTAGGCATTTGCCTCCCCTCCAAAAAAATGTCGCATTACTATGGAGCCAGAGTTTGAAGTTGCTCGACACTCCGAGCCCATGGTCAGCGTCTTCGCCCCCCCCCCCCGTCCCTGGTCAGGTACCTCACCACAGCGAATTCTTGTTCGCCCCCCAAACGAAGCCTCTGGATCTGCCCTGGTCATGATTTGTTCCATCTCTCGTACTGGAGTGACGAGCATGAACTGCGCATCTCTGGGCATATGGGCCACCGCACCAGATTCGGCCTGCTCGGCCGACGGTGTGAGCTTGTGTTTGATGGTATACGGAAGGTCGGCGGTTCTGTTCGTTGTGTCATTTGGACTGGACGCATGGTCCAGTCGTCATATTTCGACGCATGGTTCGTGTCAGCCAGCTCTTTCGCCGTCGTGGCGACAGCGCCACCGAACGTGGAGGAGCTGCCGCCAGCGCTGCAAGTTGAGGCACCACCGGTCAATGCCTGAATCACTGCACGGGGAGGAGTCACATCGCCAGCACCCGACATGGGGTCACCGTTGTCGGCACTTCACAGTACTGAAAAGGACTGGTACATTGCATGATAAGAATGGACCAGACTGAATCAGGCCAGACTGGGCCACACTGGACCAGACCAGCACAGACCAGACCATTGAGCAGACTGGATAGGAGACAAAGACAATCAGGATGGTACAGGGTGGGATGTAACAGGATCAGCCAAACAAAACCATGCCAGAAAAGACCAAATCGGACCAAGCCAGTATGGTCTACCCTGTCTTGTCTTGATCAGCATGTGATCAGAGGTGTCTAAATTAGTTTGGACAGACATCAGGCAATGTCTGCAGAAAGCCAGCAAAAACTGCAGTTCAGGGGCAGTGGACTCCCCCACTGCAGGCAACCTTTGACATTAACCCTGTGGCAGTGCATGAAAAAAGGTAAAAATTATGTCTGTCACTCCGCTCCCCCAACCTCCACAGAGGTTCCACTGCTTCTGTGGGAAATACGAAAACAGAAAAGGTGTTGGAGATAATAACATTCATCATAGCACAGTCTGACTAGCTGAAATGCAGCCTGGTCAAAAATATAGATATTTGTTGAATTACATGATACATAGCATACTAGCAAGACTTGCAATGTGCACAGGCACAGAAACATGATGAGACCTGCTTGTGAAGTCTTCATCCAAACCTGCCATGTTTGTTGCTTGTGAAGATAACTCAGTAGTATTCCACACAAAAATGATTTAATGTTAAATTGTATTACATTATCATTTTTATATCATCAAAAATTATAAAAAAATTTTAATGATGCAGTCTGAGGACATAAAAAGCGATTTGTATTCTTTCTGAACTTAATGGCATTCAGGCAATCATGTCAGGTTTTAGACAAATTAATGTTCTAGAACAGCCAAACATATGTGGATAGGTAATTGAACAATTTCAAACACCAGTTCCACGAAAACGCCTTCCCAATAATGGACATGTGGAATTTCAGGCAAGCATTCTTTTAATAACTGCAGTTAAACCTAAAGTATTTGCCTAGTTTTACGCACACATCCATAGCAAACTAAGATAATGGCTATAGTCAAAGGAATACAAGCAAATATCTAAGTCGGTGTCTTTAAATGCAAGCATTTGACCGACCTCGTGCGGCTACGGTCAGACCACGAGGATTACACGTAAGCCTCGCACGCAAAGATGCTCTGCTTCCCACCCGTATTGCGTCATAACTGGACGCAGTAATTTCTGGTTCGGCAGCCCCAGCCGGCCAGCGGCCCAGCCCAGTCAGCTGACCGGCCGCCCCGACTCGGCTCCGCCCCTATGCAGGGCGTCCGAACCAGGAGAGCTCACCGCGGCCGGCGCTCCCGGCACCGCCAGCCGGGTGCGCGAGGCGGCCACAGCTGGAGAGTGAGCACCCGGCCCGGCACCTTCCGTATCTGTGCGATTAACGTCCAGTCGCTACGGCCGAAGATACTCGAACTGTCCCGTGAACTCCATCTGTTCCACTACGATGTCACCGTTCTTTGTGAGTTAGAGATTAAGCCAAGCATTACCACCAGACTGCTCGTCATTCCCGGGTACAGCTTGATGCGCGCCGACCGGCAACTCGTTCCAAAGGGTTATGGTGCTGCCGCCGCGCTGCATCGCGACGGAATCGACGTCAAAAGGATAAATGTGCCATTGTCAACAAACCCGATGTCTCGTTTGGAGTCACTGTGGAGCGTCACGCGGTGCTAAAGCAGGAAAATTGTTGGTGCCGTTTATTGTGTGCCTCGAACAGGCACGGGGCCAGGATTTTCCTTGCGTGGGGCAGAAATGTCAGATTTTGTGATGTGCCGCTGGCATATGCCAAAATTTATAGAAAAAATTGTTTAAAAATTCATAGAAAAATCTGCAATTTTATGTAATTTACCTCATATTTACCGCACCGGAAAACATATTTGCTTTTGCAACATATTCAGTATCACTATTCCGTATTCGTACAAAATCGCCATGTACCTAGTGAGGACCGCATGGCTCAATGGGGCCATAAACCCCTTGGCCCCCCTCTCGATGTCCCTGGCCTCGAAGCACCTCTTCTGCTCTAAACGCTGATTTCAGAGATCTAGAGATGCAGTATCAGCATATTCTTCTAAATTTTCCAGACTGTGCAGTTGTTATCAATGATGACCCAAGTGCCAGCTTGCCTCAGACGCCCAGCAACATACAGTATGTAAAAAGCTGGGCGAATTTCTCGCAGCTGGCTCCCTGTCTCATCCCTTCACTGTACCTACCTACTCATCTGGTTCTCTTTTAGACGTGTTTATCGTGAATCGTGTTTTTAACTATCCTATTTGGGTTAAGACACTTTCACTGTAACCCACACAGATTCATTCGATTGTCATGTGATTTGGTGAAGCCTCGCATTAAACCAAATGTCGTCCGCACACGGCAGCTTAAACGTGCTGACCTGGAAGAATACGACCGTAACCTTCTGTCCTGCGACTGGGACGCTGCGTCCACCTCAGAATCCCTCAATGACAAGTGCAGTGTGTTTGCCGTTACTCTTCTGAGCGTACTGGACCATCACGCCCCCTATAGACTTATTAAGCTTCGCAGTCCGTGTCACCTATATCACGGGCTACCCGAGACATCATCCAGAGGGCAGAGGCGCTGCGGGTTGACGGGCATGGTTCCAATTAATACAGCGCCGCCAATCACACAGTCAGATCTGCCACTCGTTCGGACGCTAGACATGATTTAGCTGATAAGATAGGTGCTGACAGCCCGAGCTCTGCATGGAAGCACGTGCGTAACATTATTCAGAGCAAACTACCTACCAGGAGCGTGGAGCCTACCGTTACCCTTGACGTCATGAACGAGTAGTCTGTAAATGTTGGACCGTGTGTGACTGCCGAATTGGCCGCGCTTCGTCGTGCACCGGAGGTTGCTGTCGACCTGACCCAAGAGGGTGCGTGTGCCTTTACATTACGCCCAGTCGCTCTCAAGCATTTGCACTACATTATTTTTTGCATGCGTGATTCATCCACATGTGGCACGGACGGTTCATACATCAGCCTCTAGATGTCCTTTAACACAATAGGACGCATACTTTCACGCATCGTCAACGCATCCATCATTCGCCGTGACATCCCCAGCTCATGGAAACATTCGCTGGTGCACCCCATCTTGAAGTCCGGTGATCCTAAATGCCATCTCCAAGGTGGTGGAGAGGCTCGTACAGCATCAGCTTTATCACTACCTGAAACCCAACTATCTCATTTCCTCATGCCAACACGGCTTCCCACCCCGGCACTCTACTGAGACAGCCATGCTAGACATTTCGGACCACGCACCTTTTGCAGCAGATGATGGTAAAATCTTCCTGATCAACCTTAGCGAATGCTTCGATGTCGTCAGTTATTCCAAATTTCTTATGAAATTGCAGGTTCACTGTATTGACACCGCTTGGTTTGCTTGGTATTTATCTGGCCACACGCACAATGTCTGCTTCTCAGGTTCACAAATCTGTTGTCTGCTACCCATCAACCGGGGAGTCCTTCACGGTTCATCCTTAGGACCCTGCTCTTCGCCATCTTCACCAATGACTTCAGCCGGCATGTTGCCGGCGTTTTTGTTGTACAATACGCTTACGACGCCCAGGTTTTCGTCTCTGGCCAACAATTTGATCTCCCGGCACTGATGATATGGAGACCAGCCTAGCATTGCCTGATGCGTACTTTCGCTCTAGCGGTCTGATGAACTGGTGATGAACGGTCTGGTGAACGAGACGAAGTTTGAACTCCTCCCTCTCGGCACAGTACTAAACATGCGGAACCGACCCTCGTGCACAGTGAATTTCCGCGACGAAATACTGGCCACCTGCACCGAAGCCCAAGATCTCGGCATCTCGTTCGACCGTTACCCCTCTTGGGTTTCGCGAGTCGCTCAGCTGTCTCGGAAGTGTATCGGGGCTCTGTCTGCTATCTGCCATCTCCGCCATTACCTGCCCACTTGTTCAGACCGTGCCAACCGTTGTGACTGCGCTGCTTTTCTCGCACTTCCGTTATTTTCTTCCGGTGCAGGACACCGGTTTTGCCAGGAAAATGGGTACCTTTTGAACCATTATTAACTTTGGCGCTAGCATTATTTCTACGAAGCGAAAATTCCATCACATCTCTGGTGTGCGTGAAAGCCTGGGCTTGCTGGACTCTCATAGCATGTCCATCCATCAAACCCTCACACTTCTGCACAAAATCCGCACGACAGGTGAGCTCGAGTCACTAGCAGTCGGATTTCGCACTAATGAAGAGCGTCCCAATGCCGTGGGAGAACGCGGCAAGGTCACCTCCTCAGCCTGCCTGCTATCCGCTTCACCTCGATCGGAAAAAGGCAATTCGCCTACGTGCGGCCTACATGTTCGCCTACGTGGGAACGGAGGAAGTGGGATGATAATGGAGGAGATGGCAGATAGCAGACAAGACACCGACAGACTTCCGAGACAGCTGAGCGACTCGCGAAGCCCAAGAGGGGTAACGGCCGAACGTGATGCCGAGATTTCTGGCTTCGGTGCAGGAAGGCAGTATTTCGTCGCGGAATTTCACTGTGCGCGAGGGTCGCTTCCGCATATTTTGTATTGAGCCGAGCGGAAGGAGTTCAAATTTCGTCTCGTTCACCATCAGGCCGTTAGAGCCAAAGTACTTATTTAAAGTACAAAGTACTAAAGTACAAAGTAAGTTATAAGTAACGCATTGCTTGCAAACACTGCTAGATAGCTTAATAGACATAACTGAACTGCAAAGCTCACACGGTCAGACCCTGTGCAGTTTTCACAGCACAGTCAGGCTGTGCGCAGACGACCCACTGACGCCTGACGAGACACACGACTTGACACAAGACTAGTCGGCTTCGGACTACGGCACTAATGATCAATCCTGACTGATGCGTCGAAAAAGAAGCTAAAAAACAAACAAGAGCTCACCGCGGCCGGCGGTCGCGGCACCGCAAGCAGGGTGCGCGAGGCAGCCACAGCTGGAGAGTGATCGCCCGGCTCGGTACCTTCCGTGTCTGTGCGATTAACGCCCAATCGCTACGGCCGAAAATACTCGAACTTTCCCATGAACTCCACCTGATCCACTACGATGTTGCCGTTGTTTGAGAGTTCAGGCCGCTGGTCACTCCGGGCTACAGCTTGTTGCGCGCCGACCTGCAATTCGTTCCAAAGGGTTACAGCTGTGCCACCGTGCTGTGTCGCGACGGAATCGACGTCAAAAGGATAAATGTACCATCGTCCACAAACCCGATGTCTCCTTTGGGGTTCCTGTGGAGAGTCGTGTAGTGCGAGCGCAGGAAAGTTGTTGTTGATGCCGTTCATCGCGTGACATGGAACACCTCTGTTGCCGTGAACGCTGATTTCAAAGATCTAGAGATGCAGTATCCGCATATTCTTCTAAATTTTCCAGACTGTGCAGTTTTTATCAATGGTGACCTAAACGTCAACTTGCTAGCAGACACCCAGCAATATACAGCATGTAAAAAACTGTGTGAATTCCTCGCGGCCTACTCCCTGTCTCAGCTCGACACTGTACCTACCTACTCATCTGGTTCTCTTTTAGACGTGTTTATCGTGAATCGTTGTTTTTAACTATCCCTTTTGGGTCAAGACAATTTCATTTTAGCCCACACAAATTCATTAGATTGTCATGTGATTTGCCTAAGCCTCGCATTCAGCCGAATGTCGTGCGCACACGGCAGCTTAAACGTGCTGACCTGGAGGAATACGACCGTAACCTGCCGTCCTGCGACTGGGACGCTGCGTCCACCTCAGAATCCCTCAATGACAAGTGGAATGTGTTTGCCGTTACTCTTCTGAGCGTACTGGACCATCATGCTCCCTATAGATTTATTAAGCTTCGCCATCCGTCAGTGTCACCTATATCACGGGCTACCCGGGACATCATCCAGAGGGTAGAGGCATTGCGGGTTGACGGGCACGGTTCCGGATCATACAGCGCCGCCAATCGCACAGTCAGATCTGCCACTCTTTCTGACTAGACGTGATTTAGCTGATAAGATAGGTGCTGACAGCCCGAGCTCTGCATGGAAGCGCGCGCTTAGCATTATTCAGAGCAAACCACCTACAAGGAGCGTGGAGCCTACCGTTACCCGTGACGTCATGAAAGAGTAGTTTGTAAATGTTGGACCGCACTTGGTTTGCCAGGTATTGATCTGGCCACATGCACAGTGTCTGCTTCTCAGGTCCACAGATTTGTTGTCTGCGACCCATCAATCGGGGAGTCCTTCAGGGTTCGTCCTTAGGATCCTGGTCTTCGCCATCTTCACAAATGACTTCAGCCTGCATGCCGCCGGCGTTTTTGTTGCACAGTACGCCGACGACGCCCAGGGTCTCGTCTCTGGCCAACAATTTGCTCTCCGGACACCGATCGATGACATGGAGACCTGCCCAGCATTGCATACTCAATGAACAGCTCTGTCACCGTTGGCAGCATCGGGTTGCTAGTTGCAGATGGGGGTGTTGGGCACTGCTCGATCTGTCCTGGAATGCCTTATTGCTATTTACTTCGTAAAAGAGCTTGTTGTTTCCAGCATGTTCACGACTAGTCCGAATGACTAATCGTATATTTTGCAGCGGCTCTGACAGAGGTCCTTTTTTCTTGTGCGTGTGCCATCTCCGCGGTGAATCTCGCGACAACCCCGAACGGGGCCCTGTGCTCCGACCTTGAGCCGGCCGCCTGTCAGCCGATGACGTCACACGCAGGCGGCAGCGCTGCCACCGGCCTTGACGGGCCATCGCGCGCGGCGACGGCGGCCAGTCGGCCATCGCCAGCGGGACAAGATGGAGCAACGCAAACGGGACCAGCTAACGGAGAAGACGGAGCGACTATTGCGTAACTGCGGCAGCCATGCCGAGCTCGTCATCGAAACGTCGCTTCTGAGGGATGAGGTGCAGTATCCAGTCGTCAGAATCGGAAGGCTCTTTGCGAGGGAGCAGAGGCTGGAGGCCAACATGCTGCTTAAGACGCCGCTGATGCGCGCACTGCAGGTCGGCCTGGCAGAGTGCCGGTGCTCGCCACTCGGTCAACTCACTGTACAAAGCACCTCGATCTCCGGCAGCCAGTTGGAAGGCGTAAACCAGTGGCAGGATATCGACGGTTCAAGATCCGACCTGGACGTGATGCACGAGCTGGGGCCAGTGCAGTGGACGTCGCCTGCTACCCAGAACTGGCCGGCCGCGGCAGAGGCGGCGTCTGAGGCGGCATCGCGACTGACGGTCATCCCCACCGACATCCCTGGCTTCGTGCGCGTAATGCAGGTGCGGCGGCCAGACTGTCAGCATCAGGAGCCTGTGCCATTCTCCGCCGCATCCGTCCGCCAACTGTGGAAAAATTTCCTACGCATGATTATGAAACCTGACGTAGAGCTGAGCGTCAACGGACCAGCGGTGAACTGCAGCACTGACAATGATCCTGCGGGAGATGACCACGTGCCGTGCTTGCGTGCACCTGGGTGGCCCACCGACGAGTTCCTGACACGCCAGCGCGAGTGCGACTGGCCGCCGGCGGCAGCGCGCGAAGACATCGGGCGGTTCGGAGTACACCTGGTGCCGGTCGGCTACCGGGGCAGCGTCACGGAGCAGACTGAGTGGCGGCTGTCCTTCTCCCGAGTCGAGGTGGTCGCCTCCTGGCACCTGAATAGGATTCAGAAACAAGTTCTGAGAGCGCTTAAAGCATGCAAAAAGTGTCTAGGAGTGGACGGTAAGGGCCTGAAGTCGTACTACATGAAGACAGCTCTCTTCTGGCTGTGCGAGCAGAAACCCTCTGAACACTGGCGAGGCGTTATGCAAGGAGCTCGCTGGGTTCTTGACCGTCTGGAGAAGGCCGTCGACGCCCGTGGGCTGCCCTGCTTTTTCTGGGCCGACATCAATCTGCTGCAGCCGCTGACGTCGCAGGAGCTGGAGACGATGCAGCGTACGATTGGCCTTATGCAGAGTCATCTGACGCGGTTGATGATGCGTTCACGCGTAGAACAGGATAGATTTGTGGTGCAGCCGCTGCTCATCGGCTCAGATGAGTTGCTGACCGAGCGCCAGGTGCGCGTGTGCCTGGCGCGTGGCTTGGTGAGAAATAGCGTGGAAGATGCGATATGGCAACGACTAGAGAACGAGAACTATGTGGGCATCGACCTGCTGATCCCGGTGATGCTGCGCTCGTCAGCGGCAGCCGAGCTGACGCAGTTTCATACTCTGGCGACGGACTCCACACGCCTGCACGTAAGGCTGTTTCAGGCGATGCTGGTGGCGCCGGACGACGTGGTTGGTGTGGCGCGGCTGGAGCGGCGCGGTGAGCACGCTTTCAGCTGGGACGTGGCGCCGCTGATGGAGCTGCTCACCGCCGAGGACGTGAAGCAGATCTTCTTCCAGCCGGCGACGGTGCGCGCTTGGTGGCAGCAGCATCGGCCGGCCACCCTGCCGGACGACCCGCTCAGCGTTCGCGGCCTGGCCCAGCTAGTGACGGACACGCGGCTGCTCATTGAAGTCCTCAGCAAGAGCGTCCACGACTTTCGCGAAACGCTGCAGAGCAAAGCTGAGGGCTGGAAGAAAAGAAATGCGCGTCGTCCTCTGGAAACGTACGAGGAGGCCTGGCGGGCGGCGCTGGCCGGTTTCCCTTGGCCTGGCCTGGCCTCGCTCCTGCAGCGCCTGGAGATCGCCGACAAGGAGACGGCGCAGCGAATGGCAGCACTGTGGCACCGGGAGATGCTGCGTCACTGGACCGACCCGGACGTCCGGGCCGAGTACGAGAGGATCCGCACCTCACTGCCCGACCCGTGGCACCTGCGGCCGTTCCTCCTGTTGTAGGGCCTCAGCAGGCTCTGGAGACTGGAGGTGTTCAGAGCCTGGTGTGTTCGTAAGCCGGCAAGGATGGCACGCGTCTGTCTGGTACAGACGTCAATACAATCGTGGCGTCGGAGTTGTAGTGGCTCTGCATCTTCAGGTGAGAAGCAACGGTTCACAGCTGACTTCCGGCCAGCTGGCCGGCAAGCTGCCGGAAATCGCCCTGAGTGAGGTTGGTCTTGTGCCCTCTCTACCGTACGTGGCCTAACGCACTTCCCTCCCCCAACAAAACCAGACATACTAAGAACGCGGAGTAATCATTGGCGACAAAAGGTTTCCGCCTGTTTCTTTGTGTGAAGATGCGACACTGTTGGCACTGATGGCGTCGTCTCTCGCTTTACAGTATTTAATTGCATTTGAAATGGGATTTGTGTTGGAAATGCTCGAAAAAAATCCAAGCAACATCTCATCCCTCCGTGGTCGAACTATGGCCTATCACACATTGCTTTTCTTTTTGTCCACTACCTTGCAAACATACAATTTGTTGCTTTCGGCAAGTACCGTTGATTTTGGCTGTGGTAGCCGCTGACATCTGATGTACATAGAGGCAAGAACAGGAACCCTGGTCAAGCCCGGTTAAACCTGTGGTTTGGGCAGATCACAACTTGCATCTCTAATTCGGATTTATTCTCTGCATTTCTCTGTCTGTCTGTCCGTCTGTCTCTCTCTCTCTCTCTATATATATATATATATATCAACAAAGTATTAAGTAATCCTTTTATCTTGCCCTGATGTAAGGGCGAGATAAAGAAATAGATCAATTAATGCCTTGTTCTATACTTCCTGCCTATTTTTCTTTTTTTGTTATAATCCCGTACCCGTTAATGGTCAGGGAGGAACGCCCTTCCATGTCCGTGTGACCCAATTACGTAAAATGCCATGGCTTCTACACTGCTTCAATAATCACCTCGGGGCACACCGCTCCCCGCTATTCTTTTTTCCTAAATCTACTCCCGCCGCCGATGATAATTAGTTAACGGCGTCGCGAAACGGGCAAGCAGGTAGGAAGCTAGTAATGCCGCTCGGTTCGCGAGAAATACCATATTTGGGTATTAAATGGGGTTAGTTAAAAAGAACATTCATAAATCAATAAAAAGGCAAGAAAATAGAACAGCAATGCAAAGGAAGAATTTAAAGAACACACTTTGACGTTTTTTTCAATTTTAATATGCTGTGGAAAAATGAATCATGTGACTTAATTTAACTGGCTTCATCAGCTGCTGATGTTGTATTTTCGACTCATTTTTGTACTTGTCCAAAAAAACTTCTTCTCATTTTATGGAGTTTGTGTTATTTCCTGGGACACAAGGAATCCTAGGAAGTCTCTTGACAATTACACCATTCCATGTTTTAGGAACGCTGATGACAAAGAAAAGAGCCTTTCATTTGCAGGAGAGTAGGGAATATGAATATCAAAGTGAGTTGGTCCTCTGATGTTGACTGGGCCGTCATGCAGTCGAAAGATTAACATGATGAGAAGGGACAGTGTCTGGTTTAAGAATCCCAGCAATATTACCATGTTTTGTTGGTTAACAATGTCAAGAAATTTGAGCAAGAAATGCGTGATGAATAAATTGTTTGACGGATACAAATAAGGTTTGCGGTCAATAATCCTTAATTCCCTGTTTTGCAATTTTACAATTGTTTCCTCAAATGACTGCACAGTAACTCAGGAAGGGTAACATGATGCTGCTATAACACAGTTTTAATCCCCTGCGTGATATTGAACGTTAAATCCTTCCCATAACACCAATGAAACTGCTGATGATGGCTGATATGTTCTTAATGTGTAAGACCCATGTTAAATCCTTGTCAGTTATAATTCCTAGATATTTGACTTCTTTATTTCGGCATAGTCTGGTGTTTAAGGTTGTATGAAAATTGATTTCTGCAGGTACATGGGAAAATACTTGATAGACGGTTTCTGACGCATTAAGAGATAATGTATTTGCAGAGAACCACACTGGCTTATTTCAGGAATATATTTTTGAACACACTTTTTCTAGTCACATAAGGGATTTTCTTTGAACATTACTACTGTATCATCAGCAAAATAGTATGTTTCAAATCGCCTGGAAATACGAGAAAGATCATTGATGTGTATTATAAATAACATTTACCCCAAAACCGAACCTTGAGGCACCCCCAGTTTTTGCTCTAAGTCATCTGAAACATTGTTATTTGCTTTCATTTTGTGACACCTGTCATGCAAAAATGATTCCAGTATGTTAAACAATGGACGAATGACACCAATCTTTTTAGTCTTCCCAGTAATATAGGGAGGTTTACGGTGTCGAACGCCTTTTTCAGATGAAGGCAGATTGTAAGTACAACCTGCTTTTCAACGCGCGATTTGGTAATTTCATCAACTATGAGCGAAATAGGCATGTAGGTGGAGTGTTTCTTCTTGAATCCAAATTGAAGAGGTGACAAAATCTGGTTTTCCTCACTTGTTCCTGTCTCACCAACGTTCTCGCTGCACATGAGAGGTTCTTGCATCACCCTCGGCAGACAGATGGGTGATCGAGCCAAATGACGTCATGGGAGCCGATAAACAGGGGATGGCCCATCTTGCCCCCGAGGCTCATCTTACCCCACTCTCCCCTACGTTAAAAAAGGAAAGCACATGGTCGAGCTCGATGATCCACGGGAACAGGGAGAACAAACAATGCGAAATGAAACCAGGAACGTTAATACTATTCCAGTGACGACGGGGGAGAAAGTAGAATCTGCCTCGCCTCCTGAAGTTTTTTTGGGCGGTCCGTTTCGGTTTGTTCCATAGATTTCGCATTATGATTTTGACATTTATCGTGAACTCTTAAACGAATGAAACGATAGCCATGCCATAAATAAACGACATTTTTACTGGCGCTTTGATGACATTCCTGCATTGACCATTCTCAGGATCCATAGAAGAAGATTAGCCGCTGACAGAAACACCTGACGTTATACGCGATGCAATAAGGTTGCCATGCTCTTATCATGCAACGGGGAAGTTGAGGCAATGACGAAACTTTTTCCTTTTGATCCCTCTGAACGCTAAAAACTGCGGCCAAGCTAATCGTGAATGTTGTCATGTCGTAGCCCGAGGATTTGCTTACAACGACATATTTCACTTCCCTATTATATACACATATATAATATCTGTTCATAACACAGACGTGCAGAAGACATAGTAGAAAAGGTAATGGGCGGGAAGGGGAGGAAAATTTACCCTCGTGACGGACAAAACGACAGTCGTCTTGAACATATGTCACGGTTCCTATGATACTAAATGCAAAAAAAGACGGGAAGATTTTAGGACCCATCCGGTAAAAGATGCAAGGAACGCATGTATTATACAACACATCAGGAAATAAATGCAGAAAACGGGCCTACATTTAACGATACATCCCGTAACAAAACCAAAGGTATGTATGTATGTCCTACTGTACGCTCCGTTGGAAATACAGCAAAAACTTTTAGAAATGGTTTCGTTCTGTTAACTTGCAGGTGCACGTAGGAAAAGCATCCCGTTGTAACGTCGTTACATTTTTTCTTCGGAAAGCTGTGTTGAAATTCACCATTGCTGTCCGGTGGCCGTGGCGGAGCCGCGGCTACCACCCAGCGAGCCTCGGAGCCTCTGTGACCCCTCGGCTTATCTCCCGGTGCATCCTTCCCGCGCCGTCGCCAGCCCCCACTTCCGCCCGGGCGCCAAAAGCACGAGCCGTTCAGCATACTGTTCATCGCGAGCAGAGTTTGGCGGACAGGTCGGGCCAGGAGGCAGCTGACGTGTAAACAAATGCCGATCGGCCAGAAAATGAAGCCAAGTACCGTCATCGGCCGGGAAGTTTTAGCCTCACCCGAGGCGATCAAACACCAAGCACTGGCGGTAATCCGGCCAGCTCCACGAAAACAGCGGACACCAGGTCGCAGCTGCGCGGCCAGAACCCCGGCAAACGGACGGACAGCGAGCCGCCGGCAGCCAGACGGCGCCAAGGTGACGGCAGAACGACGAACCGGCGCAGGACCGGGAGCCGGCCGGTCGCCGCACGCCTGCCGCGAGCAAACGGAAGCTCGACAGCATCCGGACAGGCCGACAAACTCCCGAGCACGTCCGCCTGTCCCCTCCCCGCGGGTATCTGACAGCAGGACACAGGTTTGCGGACACCGCGGGCCGTCACTGTGACGACTGCTCTCCGGCGCCCCTCCCCTCGCACGGTCTCACGATAGTCGCCCCAGCTGCAGCCGCCGAAACTGCAACACCCGCCAGCCGAGCGTTCCGAGAGGAGCGCGACGATATCGGACTTCCAGACGCCTGACAGGGCTGTCGGGCCGCTCCCCCCTCCCGGGAGACGACGGTGAGACGGTGCGCCTCTGCGCGGAGATTGTGGGACCGTCACCGTGGCGCCAACACCCCAATCCCCCCCCCCTCCTGGCAGGCCGCCAAGTCCTGCAGCCGGGCGTCGAGCAGCAGCCGGGGCCGTGTCTGTGGTTCGCCGCCGCCTCCGGCGCCGCTCTGGTGGCCGTGCTGATCTGCACGGGTATTCCCCTTGTCGTCGCTGGTAGGAAAACATCCAGCGGCCGCGACCGTCGAGAAGCCAACTCACCAGACCAGTTTCATAGGCTCAGGAGCCGGCGCCACGGTCTCACCAGGTCCACGTCACAGACGCAGCAGCCGATGCCGAAAGGTAGACGCCCAGTCACAATCTGGATTCCCGGTGGCGCGAGGCGAGCGGACTGCGGCACGTGTACGCATCGCGGAATGCTCACTCAAGAAGAGTGTTCTCGCGTGACGAACAGATGACTGCGCAATTGCTGGCGAGGGTTGAGTTGTAGGAGACGGATATCTCTCGACGCGGAAGGCCTGCCTTGATTCGTACTAAAACGCACGTTGCGTTTTTAACCCGGCCCGTCATGGTACTTTTGCCCGAACACGTCGCCATGGAGTGCTCAGTCTGACCCTCCCCTGTCCTAAAATCCAGACTAATGATGACTGAGGAATGAAAGTGGCATCATTGGAAAGCCTTGTTCTTGGTCGTTCTAAAATCATCATATTTGACCTACTTTGCCCATTAGGTTTTCGGTCATCTCATGTGAAATGGAGGAACGTAGGGCTTATGCAGTGCCTTTGCGACCATCACATCTTGTCATTTTGATGGCCTTGAGTATCTCAGAAACGCGGCATTCTTGAATTAAGGTGCTTCACGGTAGGACCATTCACAAAAGAAGAAAGCGCAGTGAGCTGCCTGAATAAAGGACAGATCTGTGCACAAGAGTAGAGTTTTCTCCCTCGAGGCCGTCGCCGTGACTTCACGGACTGGCAAAACCCTGGTTTGTCTTCCGCATTGGACCTCTTGACGGCGTCATAGTACTCCAGAGACATTTTTAGAAATTTTGGAGGGGTCCGTAGGTAAAAGGGACCCTTAGGTCGCGGGAAGAAAAACGTCAAGGGACCCATAAGCCAGGAACAAACTGGCAAGTGTGCCCGTAGGCCCATAGGACAGTGGCCCGCATGCCAGAGGGGCTCGTGCGCCAGGGACCAGTAAGCCAGTCGTCCGTTGATGAAGTCCTCACCTAGAAGTCCGTAACGAACCCGTAGGTCAGGGGCAAGAAGTCAAGCAGGGTCCGTAGTCAAGAGGCCCGTGGCCCAGGGGGCTCGGTTATGGCCCGTGATTGAGCATCCATAGGCCATGGGCCCGCATGTGTGAGGGGTCCGTAAGACCGTAAGGGCCTTCGCAGGTCAGGGGTCGGTAAGCGAGTGGCCCGTAACCAGGCACGGGACGTCTGCGCCCAGAGTTTGAGTGGTCTGGCAAACGTCACAGCGTGATGAGCCATAGCACGAGTGGCAGTGTTTACATTTCATGACGTCACACGGGCGACTGCCGGCGACGGGCCTCCATTGCTGAAACGGGGGAGGTCCCGTGACACGGCATGTCTGTCTGGGACCGACAACCGAGCCTCCAGCGAACTGGCGGCGGCTTCGCAGCGCACGGTCCTGATTAGTGAGGCTGCTTTTCAACCCCGGCCCGGCGGGAGAGGTATTTCCGTCTTGCGAGGCGGGTACCACAAAGTACTCCACCTGTTATCTGGGTAATGTGAAGTAACAGAGAAAACTGGAGCACTACGTCACGAAGCCGTTGTCCTGGTTAGCATGCGATACGGCAACGTTTGATTTAGATGTCCTTTCCCAGTTCAGGGCAGTTCTAACAATCGCACTGAAACCTCCAGGCCGATGTCACAGTCGGACTCTCACACCCTGCTCTCGGCTATGGCATACCGAATGGCGGTGGAGATGAGGCAGCGTTTCAGAATTCGTCTTTTCACCGCAAAGCATCGTAGATGTTTCATAGGTTGGATGACAGTGTAAAACAGGGTGAAAGAAGCAGGGGAGAGTGGGGCAAGACGAACCACCTTTGCATTGACGACATTGGCAGTAATGATCGCGATAACGATGTTTTTGTCATTTCTACCTCACAGGTCGTTCGCGCATGTCATGGCACTGCATCGTTTTGCGCGACATTCGTGCTTGCACTGGAAAAATGGCGTGGAAAATTACGTTGCATCTGGCTCACCTCAACCCATGAATGGGTTGCAATGAGGAACCTAAAGGGCCATTTTAGCATTAGGCGGCATGAAGAGAAAGACACTCTTGTTTGACAGCAGTAAGTGTTTTCCGACATCCCCGCACCTGATGTTTCAAGGGGACCCATCAGGAATCTCAGACAATCCTCTGAACCATTCTATTCCAGCTTTTCCGTTCTTGTCCAGCTGTCCAGGATGCTGACGTCGTTCAAACTCCAACAGACAACCAGCCCCTTCTTGATGGCTGCATGAACCGTCTTATGAGCAGCAGTGGTGGCTTGATAACCAACACTACCATGTGTTTTGGCGACAAACTGCATCAGTGCCATTGTATGGATTCCGTGCTTTTTTCCTGCTGCACACCCGGAAACACCCTGTGACACCTTCTGAGCCGCATCTTCAAGGGACAGCTGGCCAGGGCTCCTTGCCGTTTTTCGAACGCACACCCATATTGTGAACAGGTCTGAAAAAAAGACAAGCGAAGTGTACAACAACCGGAGGAGGAAAAAGATCCTACTCCAAGGACGACGGACGGGGGGAGGGCCCACGATCTAAAATCCCCGAGCAAATATAGGATTTCGTCCACAGAAAAGAAAATTCTCAATGCTCCTCAGCTTGCGGAACAGCACAAAAATGGAGAAAAATAAAGTCATTAGCATGTACGTTAATAAACATCGCGTTAATGTAGACATAAAAGTTGCGACCCTCAGGCACCTGGCCCTCTCCAGAAATACCTATGAGGATATTTCTCGATAGGCATATAAGTCAATATCTGGAAGATCTTTGGACGTGGCTATTGACAAGGGCTTTTCACTCATAACGGGGTCCTTGAAAGTCAAGGGCCCAACGGAGACGTATCATCTTTTTTATTCTGAAACCTTTTCTGTGTATCATTAATTTTAGTCGGGAATAGGGCCTCGTTGACGCCAGAAGAGGCTAACGCCCTTCGAGGGACTCATTAGAAATTGCTTGTTTCCCTCCATCCGTAAATACGATCCGCCACCTGCAGTGAGTAATTGCAGCGCACTATGGAGTCTTCCAAGTGGTTTGGTCCCGAATTGGTCAGACTCTGTGTGGTCCGGCCCTGGCAGCCTCTGTTGGAAGGGCATCGTAATATAGGTAACTGAGCCATCTACCTCGTAAAAAAAAAACAGTTTAAATCCGAATCTAACGGGCCTCCCTCCGGGACGGCGTTGAAAAAAGCGTCTCTAATCCGGACCGTGCGCTGCGAAACCGCTGCCAGTTCGTTCGAGTTTCGGCCCCCGTTTCACCAATGGAGGCCCATCGCCGGCAGTCGCCCATGTATGACGGCATAAGATGTGCATGTAAGATGCCGTAAGATGCCCCTTCCTTAATTGTAAATAAGATGTAAACACTGCCACTCGCGCTATCGATGAGAACGCTGTGACGTTTGCCAGATCAAACTCTGGGCGCAGACGCGCCGTGCTTGGCTACGGGTCACTCTTTTACGGACCTCTGACCTGCGAAGGTCCTTACGGACTTACGGACACCTCATACATGCGGACCCATGGCCTATGCATGCCCAACCACGGGCCCCTTGACTGCGAACCCTGCTTGATTTACTGCCCCTGACCTACAGGTTCGTTGCGGACTTATAGGTGAGGACTTAATCAACGGGCCACTGGCTTACTGGCTCCTGGCTCACGAGCCCCTGTGGCATGCAGGCTACTATCCTATTGGCCCACGGGCATACTTGCATGCTGGCTCCTGGCTGACAGGTCCCTTGGCGTTTTCCTTCCCGCGACCTAAAGGTCCCATTTACCGGCAGGCCGCTCCAAAATTTCGGAAATTCATTATTTAAGACAATGACTTCATTATGACTTCAATCATTCTTAATTCAAAATAATTCATTAAGACTAATGACTTCATATTCATATAATATGAATTCATATGACATTGACGATGCCGCGGACAAAGGAGGCTTTGGCCAGTCCTTTGAAGTCACGAGGGCGACCTCGCGGCAGAAAACACTGCTCCTGTGCACAAGGCTGTTTCAATACTCATGTCAGCTCACTACGCTTTATTCTTTTGTAAACGGTCCTATCCTGACTTACCTTTGCACATGATTGCCGCGCTTTATTTTTCTTCTTTGAATGTGGTGACATCATGTTATGTTGTTCTCCCAGATCAGTTACCAGGCGCATGAGGCTGTCGTATTTCAGAAGAAAATGATTCGCATATAGCTGAAAGAACTCATAGACTGCTGTCAGTTTTGGGACTTCGAACAAGAACATCTACGAAATTTCACACGTCCATAGACAAATGGCGCAACAACCCCTCTGAACCACACCTTACATCGCAAATGCAGTGCTCTTTTAGTATGCACGGTACTTAGTTATAACAACTTTCATATAACACTGCACAGCTTGCTCTAGGCCGTGACGAAAGCAAACGTTTCGATAATAATACCAGGTTTCTCACCGAAATCCAGCTCGGTTGCCGCTCGCCGGTGCCTTCTTGCCAAACCGTTCGTGCTGTTGTTTTCGCGCCAGCGTTTCCTGATTTGAGAACTCTATTGGTAATCTACAACCTTGATAAGAAACTTTGATAAGAATGATCCATCGCAAACTAGTATTGGTAAAACCGAACACTGCAGGTGATGCAGTGTCTCATGTTCCTCATTGGCAGAACCGCCACTTAAATGGCACAGTCCATCGACTAAATATTCAATAATTATCAAACTGTTTTTTTGGTATAGCAAGCGTGCTTCAGAGCGTTTTTTATATTTAAATAGAAAAACCTTAAGAAATCTTCAAAAAATGCGACCAAAACCAAAAAATCACCATCCCGTCCGGTCACTCTACGCCTGTCTCGGAAAACCCTCAGATCTGAGGAAAATTCCCCAATCTCCGGCTCATTTTCGTGCCCATCCGATCAAGGTTATTCTTTGCTGCGCAGGGAAATAAGAGAATCCGCCCACTACGACGACCACAGCTCCTGCTCACCCGCAGATCAGCAGCAAGTCAACATGACCTTGAAACCTGTCGTTGGATCCTTTGCATGAGTAAAGCCATGCAAATAACGACTTAATAATACACGGCAGTAAGGAAGGGTTGCAAAAATGATTGCAGAAAGAAGTGCAGTACAATCTGCAATGCAATACTTTTTTAGAAATGTATTACATTCCCCATGCAATCCTTACAACACGATTACCATTCAGGATTGAAAACCCCGCAGTCCGAACCCTGGTGATCCCTGGCCGTCCCAAATCAGGTGCGTAGCCAGGATTTTCTTCGGGGGAGGGGAACCAAACGCCAAATTGTATAACATGCCAACGGTATATGATGAAATGTATGGTAAAAAGCAGCAGTTTTATATACTTTGTCTCATCTTTAACGCACAGGAAAACAAGTAATGTTTGTTTTTGTAACATATATGATCACTATTCCGCATTCCTACGACATCGCTATATTTCCAGTGTAGACCGCATGGCTCAGAAGGCCACGGCCCCATGCGCCCCTCCTCCTCTCCACCCCGCCATTTGGTTACGTCTCTGAAGTGCGCGCGGCGCGCGGACCATCACCGGACGGCTGCAGACTGTCTAAACCTTGACCTGGCGACAGTGACACATACACACAGCTAGCTACCTTACTCTGACCTCCGTGGTATTGACTAAACTACAGAAAAAGAGATTCCTCGGCAAAACAAACTAATGCCAGATTGCGATGTTCTCGGACTGCCTTAAATAAATGAAACAACCAAGTCAGAAATATGTTTTGCCGAGGACTCCATAAGTCCTCCGCACGCTGTCGACTAACCATTGTTTCACAGTAATTAGCATATTATCTACACAAAAGTATTTATGTCTGTGTGGTCGGGATCAACACACCCCGAGGCCAAACTAGAGCGAGTCGGAGGCTGAAATTTTCGCACGACCTTTGCATGGATCCGAGGACGTGCAGTGTCACGTGACGACTCGGTACGTTGCACCATGAGCATGTGGCGCGTGAGACTTGTACCACTGAGAAACCTATCGCACATTGCCAGGTGAGGGATCAGTTACTACGGGATCGGCCATTCACGATTTTATAATCCATTGTTCTCGGCAACAGCGTGCGGACATCCTACCATCTAGCCAGAGAATTGTCATGGTAAGGAGGTGGCGCACACGAGCCCTTTTCATGGCGCGTCTGGGCACGACGACACTTTGCAGTCGACTGTATTTTGGCAGCGCACGAGTGGATTCGGCCCCCCTTGAGATCTCGAGAACTACACATCCGATTTCATCGCAACAAACGGCAATCGATTGACCATGCCTTGAGCTACATTTTTATGAAAAAAAACATTCAAAATTTTAAAAGGGGTAGATACAAGGGGGCAAAAATGTCAAAATCAGGGGTATTTTTGGACTTCTTATAACTCAGTCGTTTATGGACCGATTTCGATGAAACTGACATGAATCGAGACATTATGGATAGGACGTTTACCATTGGTGCACACATCTGAAACTTTGAGAGAATTCATGGGCGTTCACAGGGTTTCAAAAATAGGAGGATTAGTTTTCCAACAACACTGAATGAACAAAATAGGCAAAAACACTTTTTTGGCTTTTGCTAGTCATATTGTGCTAAAGAAGTACAAATCGCATTACAATGTTTGTATAACGTTAGCATAGGCGGTGCCAGGGACATGAAAAAGGGGGAACTGTCATAGTCACACGCTCTTCAGATCAACTTGTGACCTTTGACCTTAAATGACCTCCGGCGACCTTGGAGTTATTTAAAATGATCTTGTGTGCGTCGAATGTTATCTGTAAACATTTCCAGTTATTTGAATTTACTCTATTTGCAAAATTTCATTTTATGGCTATTGCGATATAGGGTACGCGCACTGACATTGTAGGTCATAGCTCCGTGACCCGACCTGATATCAGGCTGAAACTTCATGCACAAGTAGAGAACATCTTTCTACGTGATATGTATTCCGGGTTTCGCATTTGAAAAAAAACAACGTGGAAACTATTGCAACAAAACCAAGTTTTGACTTTTGACCTTGACCCCACCTTGTAAAGTGACCTCAGATGAACAAAATTATATCTGCACATTGCCCAGCTATTAAGCTATACATCCATATAATGTCTGAAGTTCTATGTTAAGAAGCATTATTTTTGGCAGACATTTTCCTTTTGCCCTCAACATGGACAAAAATGGCATTGAGGTGCCTCCCAAAAATGTTGTCTGGCTCCGCCCCTAAACAACATAGAACTTTAAAATTTTGTCACGGCACGTAGAAGGAATAGCTAGGAAAAGTCACTAAGGTTTGTGAAGCTGCGTTAAAAAGCCTGGAATTGGCAAGCAAAAAACCCTAGGGGGCCCATTCAGCTCCCTGCCGGGAATAGGGTTAAGCAACGCTTGTCATCGACATCGACTTGATACACGATCTCTGTCATTGGCTACGGCTGTTTTTTTTAATGGCGTAGCATTTTTTGCTGACTCCGCCGGTTCCTAGGCTCCGCATGAAGTGTGTGTGTGTGTGTGTGTTTTACCCATTGTGCATGCTATCATTGTTTGACTTGGGGCCCAAAAATAGCCGAGGTGGATTTGGCCATGCATCGGGGATTGACCTACGACGTAAAGAAAATAAATAAGTCGTGACGTGAACCGTCGCCTTACCACGACGGTGACCTTCCATGTGACATCTCTCTGCTGTTCTGGTAACCATGGTAAGCCGCTTTTGTTCCACTCACGTGGTACAGTTATGTCTCGAAATTAGTGAAACAAGGCATCTAGTCATTTTATTCTGAGATGATCATTTTACAAGTCCACGGCCGTTTTGTTGTTGAAGCGAGTGTATGGTTATGGTCAGTCGACAAAAGTAAACGGGGTGGTATTTTCTGTACATCCTGCGCAATAGACCAAAGCGTTCACGAAGCACTAACCGGGCCTGATCAAATGTTCAATATCCCTCGCACGTTCATGAATATGGCTATGACTATTCACCAGCTGTAGCAGTCTTTACATCGAAAAACAGTTCTACTCCTTGAAGCAACCCTGGACTCTCAGCTGAATCTCTTAACGTCTCTCTTGGCCTGGGAAGTAACAGATCCAATGCAGAAGTCTGCGGTCATAAGTCCAAAATGGGATATAATAGAAGTCCCTCGAATATCCCGTGTTCGTAACCCACATCTCTTCTGCGCTCCATTCTCCAGTATTCCGCAGGTATTGACCGATCAGAAGATGTTTTCGTTTCTTGTAACTCGGATATTTCATCGATTACTGATAAAACGATAGTAAATCTGCCAATGTGGAGTGTTTCCGGGAACATTGGCGCGTCGACAGGGAGGTACGTTTAGCAAAGATTACCGTCAGCACGTGGCTAGATTAAATTTACTTACCAGCACGTCAGCACGCGGCAACTTAGATTAGAATTACTTACCTCCAGCTGGTCAGGCTACTCTCCGCGACAGAAGTTTGTTTGTTTGTTCCTGGGTTAGGACACACAGTCTCTTGGGCTCAGGTGTCCAAAGTCTGCTGTCAAGTCGTGTATCTCGTGAAGGCTCAGTCGGTCCTCGCGAAAGAGGCCGTAAATGCACAGTTACAAAAACGCCGTAAAAGAACAAGAATAACATCAATCAGAGGATATCAAGAGCAACACATTACGAGGTGAAACTTTTCTTACATGATAAACCGATGCCAAAACGGTGAGCGCAATAAGGGACGCAAAACGTGTTTCAAGCATCATGGCATGAGACTAAGATGGATTTAATTTAATTCGATGATTTTTCAGCAATATTTTATGGTGGTTGGAATGTTGCAAGCAAAAATCCTGCTTCGTTTGGCTGAGATGATTTCTTAATAAATATTTTACGGAATTATTTCGCATCACATAGTTATATTGGGGGGAAATTCAAAAGGATCTAGAAAAACGACCAAATGGCTACCTAGGTGACTGTGTGCGTGTCACAGTGATAGGTAAAAGTCCTCCAAAGTTCAGCTTGCTTCCTTTAGGAAATCCTGCGTTTGCAGTAACTAACCCCGATTCATCCCTGCTGGCCTGCTTTAAGACACATGTGCTTCTTATTATTATGAAGGGTAAATACGTTCATCTTGTAAGATGGCTTCCCAAGAAGTTGCGTTGTGATTGGTTAGATCTCCAGGAAAAGGACACGATGTTTTATGCTTACCTATCATTGGATTTCGGTTGACCTTGATTGACTTCACCGAGGCTTTCTGTATCTTTGGATACCAAGTTAATCTCACAGACTAACTCTTCACAATGTTTCGTATTTGACTGACCGGCCGAACCTATTCCATACGCAACATGGTGGCCGCCCTATGGCCAGGCGCGCGTGCGGCCGTTCACCGTCGACGACGGGTCTGCCGCGCGACCTGCCTCCCAGCTTCATTGGGCTGTAGTGATAGTTTCAAGCTGTGATAGATGTTTTAATAGTTCTTCAAAAAATATGCCAGATTTCAGGTCTACCGCTATTGCCACGAGCGCTATGCAAAAACAAAACACGAGAATCGGCAGTTTCTACTTCCCAGCTGTGCATGTGTTAAAACCACACCTCTGCGAAGATGCGGCCGACAGACCCTTCTGCCGTAAAACTACCGCTACGACGGAGAAGGTTGGCAACGGCGAGATACTGTCTTTAGCAGCGACCTGAGAGGTTACCAGGAATTAGAAAGGCACGAGCTAGACGCTCCTTTGTGTTCCGTCGCTCTCTCTTACTTATTAAGAACGAAATGGTCCGGAAAGCAGCGGCGACCCCCCCCCCCCCACCCCCACCTTGGAACGCCAAAGTGAATATCCTTACGTCAGGCGAGAGATAAAACAATTGTGACAGCAAATCACGATAGCATCACAAGCCCTAAGCAAATAAATTTTATATTACTCCTCTGCTGCAGATACAAGCAAACTTCTTATTTTCATCACTCAGACTCAACTTACACAAGACGTTGCGTTGCTCCTACTATATTCCTTGTACGAACTCTTTGCGATATCCAGCTATTTTGAAGATAAAAGGGATGGCGAATTGTCATAAATATCGTGCACTGACACCATGATATCGTCAAATGCTCACTTGCAGCACCGATACGTAAAATCGTGTACGTTCGTCTGAGGAGATCTCACAACGGCCTGATACCCCTGTCTACCGCCAGCAACACGCCGCGTCTTATTAACTGAGCAGTCTCAAGTGGGTCCTCGGCCGGCTCCCCCGTCGCGCTGCCGGGCCTGACTTTCCTGCACAGATACCGCTATCGAAGTACGCAATCTGAGTCAATGTTTGCGGTGACGCGGCCGCGTTTTAGGTGTCCCAGAAAACACGCCACTGGCCGGCGCTGCGTGTGTGTAGCACAGACCGTAGACAGGTATTCGACACCCTAAACAGGATATGCAGACATGGCTTTGGGAGACCTGGACAAAAAAGACTATCCCAAATAATCCAGGATTGACGTACCGAAGAGCAGTGGAAATTTGACGTTTGATAGCAGAGTTATGAGGCAGAGAAAAATGTGGACGAGTGAATAACATGATGAACTGAAACTTATTATCCCAGCACGTGATGCGAGTCTAAAGATCTTGCACGAAAAGGAGAAAAATAACATCTGGCAGATTAATGCAGCAACAGGCCAGTTATGGCAATTGTCTTCATTTGCTTTCTTTTTATTCAGCGTGTCGCCATTGTATCGCTTATCTGCAATCTTTACACATTAGAAAATAACTGAGATGACTATGGTGGTTATTAAAAGAACTGCTCACTGCAATGAAAAAAAATTAAAACAAGACTGCCGGAAGAACCTTGCACGTGGCCCAGGTTGTTTTGGTATCCTACGCTTTAGCCCCTGACGGACATAAATTGTGGCGTCAATATATGCTGGTGCGACTGTGCATACCAGGTTTCCAGTTCTCCAGTATATGCGATCCGAAGCATGCGGGGCTTGCCTGATTTCTACGTTATCACATCAGTATAAAACATCACAGCTCAAAGTCACCATTCCTG
Organism: Capitulum mitella; assembly: GCA_030062745.1. Classification (NCBI taxonomy): domain Eukaryota; kingdom Metazoa; phylum Arthropoda; class Thecostraca; order Pollicipedomorpha; family Pollicipedidae; genus Capitulum; species Capitulum mitella. The sequence continues at coordinate 129,425 of CP099854.1, read as the reverse complement.
GTTACCACCGTCCCCAAGGAACTGCTTGTTTTCAGAGTTCAAAATCTAGGATGAGCCTAGCCACACGCCGTGGCTGCGTCTGCTACACGCTCTGGCTGGGTGAATCTGGGCGGCCCGCAGTGACAATGACATTTAGCGCTTCTCGGCAACAGCGAAGCTCTGTAGGGAGAGCCGAGGCGTGACCTGTCGACGAACCGACGCCTCACGGAATTCAGCCGGTGGTGGATGCACCTTCGAGCCCGGATACAAACGAGCCGTCAGAGGGGGCTTCTGAGAAGTTGCTCTCGCCAGACACGAAGACGTTCACCTGCGTCGTGCGGAAGGACGGTGGAACTTCTCTGGACATGGGGGGGGGGAGCGCTGCGAGCGTGATTTTTACCTCTTTTTTCCATGAAATGCCATAGGGTTAATGTGTAGTGTTTCCCAAAGCTGGGGGAGGGCAGCTGCCCCCTTCCCCCGTTACAACGTTTCTGTACGCTGTCGCGGCACCCCTGTTACCCCCGTTCACCAAGTTACATGCCCCTGTACGGCTCCAATCAACTCGGTCATTTGTAAAGATAGATAACTATACATGCAGAGTTGGTCTAGATCAATCCGAATGTCACCTCGGGACTTCTAGAAGATAACGCGTGAAGCGTGGTTGACGGCGGTACTTTCCACTAAGTCATGTCGTGGACTGAAGGTCAAAAACTCTCCGTGACCACCGACCGCCAAAGATACGGTTCTCCTGAAGGAGACGACGAACAAGGATTGACGTGCCTGTGCCTTGAGCGCAGGCGTGACGGCTCGCCGTCACAAAGCGGCCGTCACTGCGCCTCCGACACCCGCACCGCCACGTCGTTCTCGACGTGGCCGTCGAGAACGACGCGGCAGCCGCTGAGCTACTGCCGCGTTCATCGGGTGCGCCGCCAGTGATTTTCAAAACCTCCCGTTGGAGCGTAGTGGGTTTTGTGCGCTGGGATTGGGTGTTGTCATGGTGTATCCGAACTGGATGATGGCCGGCATCTACAACACTTTCTGCGTCATCAGTTACGGAGGGCGATGAAGTGTGTTGTTTGAGGCGTTTTAAGACCCCACAGCATCGATCGTTCACGGACAAATGTTATCTCTAGCCTGCATCGGCATCTGCATCTAGCCTGATCTGCATCTGGCACACACACATATATATATATATATATATATATATAATCCTGTCTCCCCCAATATTGATTTAGACTCTCCATTGTTGGCATGGGCCCCCTCAATATTTTCTGCGGGTGTTAAAGGCCAATGGGCAATAATAGCGAAAAAAACGGCCTCAATAGATAAGACATAGCCAGAAATTATAGATCAAAACATGAAGTTACGTATCATCTTGCTGTCTTGTATATACATATATATATATATATATATATATATATATATATATATATATATATATATATATATAGTACAGGGGAGTTCCGCACGAGTGGGCTCTGCATTGGTTCTGAATGGGCTCTAAAGCTCACTGAGCGCCCATACCAAATCCATATGTAGCATGCGTAGAACCCATTCAGAGCCCACATATGGAGCCCACATAGAACCCCCATAAAACCCAAGTGCTCTCATGGGCCCCATTAGAACTCGTATTGCGCCTATACATGGCCCACACACTACATGGGTCCCATACTGGTCCACATGGGATCCACGCAAGGCACGGCTGTGAAATACGTCGCGGGTAAGCCCATATTAGACCTAATTAGGTACCGCTTTCGAATTATGTTGACAAATTGCGTTGTTCACGATACTTGCTGCTGTCTTTCAAATCGCAATGAATTTCGGGAAAGTAATAAGAAGGTCCAACTTTTCGGCATTGCATTTTTTAGGCATTTCATCTGGGTTGGCCGCATACGATCCACCTGGGGCCCACCGAAAAGCCCGGTCAGAGCCCTCGCCCACCTCAGCCCATCAATGCCGTAAGTCATCTGGAGCCCACAGGGGAATGTTGGCAGGGTCCTCGCCCGGAAAAGGGGACGCTGTATCAACCCTCGCCCGGACGCGTTGCTTTCCCGCCTTCCACTCTACCGGGGGACGGGAGAGGGAGGAAGGGTCGGTTAGACCCCCTTGGCTTAGCTGCTAATTGAACTGGAGCCGCGAAACCAAAACGAGTGCGCTGCTCGTCACGACAAAAGGTGAACGGTATCCGGTTTTAAAGTTTTAGGTTTGACGGAAACCGGCCAGGTCAGGTCAAAGGCCTGAAACAGGCAATAATTGGTAAACTTTTCGTTTGGGCGGCCATAGAGTGAAACTTTGAGCAGTTAGAGAGACCGGACAGGAACCAGAGGACTCCTTGAAGCCTTGAAAATTTAATGGCACGGCTCATCATTACTTCCAGTCAGTGACACAGGTGAGGTGAGGTCAAGCCTCGTGGCCGGGGGCAGCGGCATGGAATCTAGAATCCTCTGTCGGTGATGAAATGAATACGATTGAGTAAAAATTATGTAAAAAAGATGCTGAATCCGAACTCAAAGCTTAAAATGCTTCATAGGTCACCTGAGATCAAAAAGGTCGTCCAAAGTCATCTAGAGTCAATGGCCTTGTTTTACCTTGAAAGGGTCACAGACCTGATGGAAAGCAGAGCTGTGGTCTATTTATACCTCGCTTGATCCCAACGCTCATATGGAATGTCATTGGCGGTCTTAACTAAGATTTAGTGATTTCCCCGCAAAATATTCTGTGTTCTTCTCCTTCCTCGTGACTTGACATGACATCGGACGATTTTTTTGTATCAAAAGTTGGGAATCTATACCCCGGAGGGTATTGAACATTTGAAAGAGATTCGGTCGGCCATGTAGAAGCTACGTCTGAAAAACACAAGGGACGAAGGTTAACCCTCGCACTGACAGGGGGTAGGTATCCGCCCACCACGACCTTTTTTTAACAATAACTTTTGATCTGAACAAGCTATCCTTCTGAAACGTTCAGTGCTGTCTTCTTTATCAATTCACACATACCTTGAAAATTTTAAATATGGCTCATGCTAGGTCAGTGACCTAGAGGCCCTTTAGCTAGGTCATGTGAGTCTAAAACGTCAACGAATGCAGCATTTACTAGCAATGGGCTCTTTTATGGTTGTGAGTGGTTTTTCTTAAGATGCATACCAAGATTGTCGACCCCTGATGTGAAATTTTGATGTGGGAGTCGATCTAGATCACTAAGCTAAGTTGGCCTTTAGGTCTGGAATTGTAATAAGTGGCTGACTAGCGTATTTTCTTCAGTTTCACCATTTTTTTCACATGTGTCCGGCCGCCTCACCTGCAAATGACATTTTGAGTCCAGAGGTCATGGCAGGTCACTGACCTCATTGGACCTCTAGCTGTGCAATTTCGATGAGAAACGTCCCAATATTGCTTGTTTCGCCGTCGTCAGCTTGTTATGTCGGTCCAGCTGCCCTATCTACAAACAGCGTTTTTCATCCCCTATGTTACCGTAGTTCACTGAGTTGGGCTGACATTCAGCTCAGGTCTTTGACACTAATCGCTTTAGTGGCAATTTCCCGGTTTTGGTCAACTTTTCACATCGTTCCATATCTTTCAACTGCAGATGGAATTTTGAACGTAAAAGCCATCTGGATCGGTGGCCTAGGCTGACCTGGGCAGCTTTCAGTTCAGGCCAATCAGACTAGCCGATTACAGAACATATGAGACATATGAGACAAACCGCAATCCGGTCTAAGATGGCGCGGAGCCCCGTCAGTGCAGAGGATTACCGGGCACCACCTGGCGTGTTTTCATACCCGTGACCACCTTGGGGTGCCAGGAAGGGCACTCCCCTCCTTTCTCAGGATCTAGCTGTCGGATCTGAACCGGTCTACCGCCAATCGATAGCCCTGAGTCTTACGCTTCAGAAAATACTCTATAGGCCCTGGTCACATGAACTGATGGCGTCACAGGCCACGCAAAACGCATGACATGACGTCGGAAAAACTGGCTCCGGTTCGTCCATCATATCATCGGTCATACTGGTCTTCGAGCATTTGGGTATCAAACGGAAGGTCACAATCTCTTGGATCAAGAGCATGCCAAAATGTAACAAAAATGCCGTGTCAAGGATAGCCTAGGTCAGGTGAAATAGTGCTCTTATTTCACATACCAACGATCGGTACTAACTCACAGCCGTTGTAATCCACGTGACATAAAGGACAGAACTGAAACCTTCCGATGATCCGTTTTGCATTACATGCTTTTCATCCAGTCAAGGTCACTGTAGATCAGGTTAGGTAAAGCTGCATTACTCTTGCTGACAAAGAGCAATAATTACTCGTTGGGATTCTTAACTGCGTAACTACACTACTGAAATGACACCTCGAATTAATTAAATCTGCTCTGTATGCTCCTTATGGGGCCAAAGTCAAACCAGGCCAGATCGGAAAGTCATTTTTCTTTTTCTAACTAGGAACGATAGTAGTTCATTGCTACTACTCATCGATTTTCCACAGACAACCATGTATTTCATTCGTTTTGACATCAACTTATGACGTGACCTGACATGGCCTCATGTTGCATTTAAGGAGCCTTACTGACAGGCGCTTGTCTGGCTTGAACGATGGGGAAGGTCAGCGGCAACCACTTTTATCACCCACTACGCAAATAAGTTCGATTATCATCATGCATGTGCCCTAGCCTGACCTTTAATGTTGACGTGTCATGGTTTTATGTCCTTTCAGGGACGATGTCCTATGTAAATCCAAGTCGTTTATGTAATATATTCACGACTTAAAAAAAAAAACGAAGCATGTTCGCGTCACCGCCCGAAAAGGTGAAAACATACGTGCAAGGGTACGCTTGTGACGTCACACCTCGATGATCTGAACTAGTATGAAAATGGTTTTGATGTCAATATGTGTAGAACTTATTGATAAACAGTAAATGAAGGTTTGGTTGGGCTGGATGGACACTGGTTCAGAAGTTATTCGCAAAAAACTGAGGGGATGTCCTATTTGACACCCCCTCAGGCGGTGCCGGCTTAAAGCATCATACGCCACCTTGCATAACTGAGGTTACCATTACCACCATTACGGAAGCCACCATTACGGAAGCTATTCAACCAGTGCCGGGGTCAAAAATTGTGTATTGCTATTAACAAATGACATGCGTCACAAAATGCTTTCTGAGTTTGTTTCATCCACGACGTCCACACATCCGTAGGATTTATGACCTCGGCGTGCCTGTGCCACAAACGGCAAACAAAAGACCGCCGGTTTCCGGCAGCGGGAGGTGGCACTGTCGTCCATTCCGTCTTCGCAACGCGCCAGCCACCGCGCTCGGTCGACCGTAGCGCCATCTACACAGCGTCGTTCCCCCTGGCCGCCGACCGGAGCGCCATCTAACGGAAACAACACACCTGGCGGCGGCAGGCCAGCTGGTAACCATAAGTCCGCGCTCTCCCTGATGTCCGAATCGCCCTTCGCTTACCGTGAGGGGTAGGGGCTCTCGAGAATCCACTATGATTTCGAGAACTCAGAGAGCCAAGGAGATGAGAGGGACACCAATCAAGCTCATACAATTTAGTGAAGAATGAACGCTTATTTTGTTACTCTGAATTAATATTTCAGGATTCAAAAGGCCTAACAAGGTCATGTCATCATGTCGAAAATCCGAGGGTGATGAAAGTAAATATGGCGGCTTTATAAACTGATCTTTATTGCTAAATAGTATAAAAGGAATCCAAAACGTGTTTTGCATTGTCAAAAAGTATTTTGCCACTCCTCAGGTCATGTCATGTCAGGTCAATAGGCACTGGAATACACTGGTTTATGTCGGAACTGGAACTCAATTAAAGTTATTTCAGGGAAACGTTTTCAAATCACCAATGCGAACGTTCCGCCAAATATGACATTTTTTTCAGAACAAGATAAATATAATTCATCTGAGGTCATATCATGTCAACTAAGGTAATATTTTACATCTGCATCTCGTGACTGGGTAAAGGTACAGTGTGAAAGAAATGCAGTTAGTCGCTATTATCTTGCTAATGTGTTCTTGAATGTGAAGGAAGTCATGGTGAGGTGAGGTCAGGTCATGTCAAGAACGATAGGCAAAGAACAGGCAAAATGTGCTTGTCTCGTTCGGAAAATCAAGAAAACATAGAACAAAACAAAGAACTGACACACGTCTGAACTCACAAAGACAGGTGAAGTCAAAAAAGAGCTCTTTTGGTTAATGCCCGTCATGCGAGATCACCCTAGGTAAAATGAATCGTAGTTTGTATAACGGAAACAAATAAAAACATTCCATGCGTCGGTGGGACGGGACTAAACGAGGACATTGACAGCAGGTTCCTGATAGTACCGGACCACAAGGTCCTGCATTGACAGCAGGTTCCTGATAGTACCGGACCACAAGGTCCTGCATTGACAGCAGGTTCCTGATAGTACCGGACCACAAGGTCCTGCATTGACAGCAGGTTCCTGATAGTACCGGACCACAAGGTCCTGCATTGACAGCAGGTTCCTGATAGTACCGGACCACAAGGTCCTGCATTGACAGCAGGTTCCTGATAGTACCGGACCACAAGGTCCTGCATTGACAGCAGGTTCCTGATAGTACCGGACCACAAGGTCCTGCATTGACAGCAGGTTCCTGATAGTACCGGACCACAAGGTCCTGCATTGACAGCAGGTTCCTGATAGTACCGGACCACAAGGTCCTGCATTGACAGCAGGTTCCTGATAGTACCGGACCACAAGGTCCTGCATTGACAGCAGGTTCCTGATAGTACCGGACCACAAGGTCCTGCATTGACAGCAGGTTCCTGATAGTACCGGACCACAAGGTCCTGCATTGACAGCAGGTTCCTGATAGTACCGGACCACAAGGTCCTGCATTGACAGCAGGTTCCTGATAGTACCGGACCACAAGGTCCTGCATTGACAGCAGGTTCCTGATAGTACCGGACCACAAGGTCCTGCATTGACAGCAGGTTCCTGATAGTACCGGACCACAAGGTCCTGCATTGACAGCAGGTTCCTGATAGTACCGGACCACAAGGTCCTGCATTGACAGCAGGTTCCTGATAGTACCGGACCACAAGGTCCTGCATTGACAGCAGGTTCCTGATAGTACCGGACCACAAGGTCCTGCATTGACAGCAGGTTCCTGATAGTACCGGACCACAAGGTCCTGCGACGGGACAGGCCCTGCGGAGGCGGACGCCAGCGAAGTAGTAGTGGAGTGTAGACCTATAACACATATACACGCGCACACACACACACACACACACACACACACATATATATATATATATATATATATATATATATATATATATATATAATGTCCACTTTAATCTACAGTGATATATTGCAATGAGAGACGCTAAATACGGCCTGGTTTGGTTCACACTTAGAGACACTGTGGGGTGGCGTATATATATATGTAGATATATATACATACGTATATATACATATATATATATATATATATATATATATATATATACGTACATAATGAGGCGTTCCACCGGCGGTGGATGTCGTTTATAGGCCACCGAGTAGCGCCGGCCCTGCGGTCCTCGACTAGCTCCAGGATCAGCTTGCGCACGTGGTTATGACGGGACGGCCGATCCACATGCTTGGCGACACAACCTTAGACTGACTGAGAAAGACCAGACCCGAGGTACAAGGCATACGGACAGGTTTTACAAAGTCTGAGCCTGAAACAATCGCCGCAGACCCGATCCGACCTGATTCAGTGCGTCCTGAGTCACTTGTTAGAAATAAACGTCACTGTAATAGGCAGGGACAGCGATCAGTTTCCACATATATTTCTAGGACTACGCCATGCTTCCACATATATTTCTAGAGATAAAAATGCCGCACACATGAATTCATTCATATGTGTTTCCCGCTAACGGTATCGACTTGCACAGTGAAATGAAGCAAGGTAATGGTTGTTCGTGTCATGTCGTGTTTTCAGGTCTGGGCTATTTCGCCGCCGGCGCGTGCTGGCGAGGGGATGGGGCGGCAAACCCCCACCGCGTTAACCCGGCAACCAGTGAACCGATTTAGCTGATTCCAGCAACAACCGATTGCCCTAGATGATGCGACCCTGGGCATGTGATCTGTCAGGTCGGTAATACGGCCGCCTATCGCTCTCGTCGGTTCTTAATTGGCCAGTCGGGTGTGTCTACGGCCAGCAGCGCTACGTGTCAATCACAGGCGGCGAAGGAGTGGGCCTGTGGCCTGGTTTTCACTCGTCGGGAACGTGCGTGTGTGCAGAAAGGGTCGCCTCGTTGGCTGTGTTTAACGTGTTTAAGAACAACACACGACCGATAACACACGGCACCGGTGAATAGCTCACGGCCGAGAAGCGCTACTGGAGCTCGATGTCTATGACTCGGGCTGCCTGGGCCTCACGATGGCGCTGCCGCTACCAGTTTACGGCCTGCAGCGTGGCTGTCCAGGCTGCCAGGCGCTCCTGGACGAAATGTGAATCATGCGTAATTAGCCGCCGACGGCGGCGGCGGCGGCGGCGGCGACAATGGCGGCGCGACTGAACGCGCACGAGCGGCGCAGGACAAGGTGCTGCTGAAAAACGGCGGTCAGCAGCCGCTGTGAGTACTAACCGGCACGCGCGGCGGGTCCTGGTCCTGCCAGGTCCGCAAAGCCTGGAGGCCCAGGCAGCCCGAATCTATCGCCAGATAGCTTACGAATTTTTTAGGCATCGTATGGAGCCTTTATCGTGCCCTTTATCATCGTATGGAGCCCTTTATCATAGACACAGAACTTCCCGAGTGGACAGCGTCGACATCATCACTGCTGCACACGATTTCCATGACCCTGTCGGGCTTTTGTTTCGGAGGCCTCAGCTGCGCCCTGTTCTGCTTGCCCAGGAAGTAAAAAGACAGCTGGAGCTAGCGAGAGAGGGGCAGTTCTTCCCGACGGCTTTGTCCAAGTCCAGTTGTTCTTTGTTCTTTGTTCCAGGTCCAAGTCCAAGCAAATCGAACTTATCCATCACTATGAGGTTTCGACCGCGACATGAGATTTTTAAAGAAAGCATCCTGACAGGCACCTGCGGCCCAGGTTTTGGACTTCTGCGCCCAGTCAATGGAAGTAGCTTGTCTGACGTGGGGAAATACGTAGGAAGTAGGCCAATGATTATGTGATTGACATGAATGCGGACAACAAGTAGTCGCGATCTTGTCTTGTCCGCACAAAAAGCCAACACGACGTCCACCTCCCCCGTCATGACATACGCTATTCCTGGCTTCGCAGTACACGCACGCTTGATGACAATGGCTCGCTGGCTATCGGGAAACCAGGGGATCTAACCGGCGCCCGGGAAGAAACTAAACGAATGCGAGTACCATTAAGTATCCTTTTGGAGCTGGTTGATTTCACCTTTGACGTCCTGAAAGTCCGTTTTCAAACGTTCGTGGGGTTTCCTTGGCTGTATTGGTTCCGAGGAGTCGGGGCTGACGGCGTGCTGGTACCGCTTCGTCCGGCGAGCTGACAGAGAAGTCCGGGACGCTCTTGAACTTTCCCACAGGAGCGCCGTCACCTCAGAACGCAAACACGACTTGAAGTTAACAAAGCCCGAGGTGGCGGAATTACCGTGTCATCGATCGCCTTACCACTGTTCGCTACCAGTCCAGTCCGACACGTGGACTAGGCCATTGAAAATTCATCAGTTTTTCCCAGCTCCTTCCAAGCCGTTTGCATTTACCTCCAGAGGAAGTGAACTGTACGAATTAAAGGTGGTCTATCATTTCCGGACGTAAACATGCCTCGCCCATGCGCTATGAAGCACGCACAGGCTCCGATAACGCCAAACGGTCGACGCATGCCTTCTGTTTTTCGCGAGCCTCACTTTATCAGAAACTGTGACTTGAACAGTGCTGTCTGATCCTTTACCGACGGACGATGGAAGGGCAATCAATATATTAGTGATTCTTCGACGCACCGCCTGGTTTCTGGACGTTCTCGATACTGCTCAGTCTGAGAACAAAGCTCAGTGCATGAATGTCTTAGGAAATCAGATCACATGTTTTTCAAAGGACACATGGATTTATGTCACAAGCAAGACCAATATGTCGGTTGTTATATGCCGGTTGTTACTGACAATATGTCGTTTGTTATAAACAAAATGTCTATGTAAACAGTGAACATGTAACGCAGGGAAAGGTTTCAAAGTACCAGCCGACACATAATGATGAGAGGAAAAATGCGACGTATAAGTTTTTTCCTTGCATGTGTAAGCTGAATATGAGGTATGTCTGGACAAGAACCTATGACATGAACGTTACATATGTAAAGGAACAAACTTTATAGCTCATAGCATGGCCAGACGATGATCAATCAACCCGTTATGGCAAGTTTCAAAAAGCAAAAAGTTCAAAAAGCAAGAGGATTCAAGAAATGGGCTATGACGAATGGTGAAATGAGTTGCGTAATGGCAAAAACATCTAAAAATCAGAAAGTAATGTACTTTAATTTTGCAAATAATGAGGTGCGCTATTTCGGGGCGTCTGTTTCCCCATTCTTGCAACAAAGTACTGGAATTAATCATGAGAGTTTTGATCTTAGCCTTGACCATGTTACGAAAATGTTGGCGATGTTACTATGGACAGTGCAAATACTAGATATAACCTGAATTTCTTTTTAAATAATGTGCCTCTTTTGAATCATTTGAGTTTTCCACCCGATTTCGGTCGCCTTGTTGAAGGCCTAAATGGCAGGAAGACCCCAGGTGGTTGGAAAACATCGAGGGCACGTTGTCAGTGAAGTCCTCCAGACGCACGGCAAGCCATGACGAAATACCCAATTCAACGTTTTTGATGACAGGAGGCAACAATCTGGAAATACAAACTGTTCCAGCAGTATTAGAAGGTGGTAATTTGCGGTGAAGAGGCACGAAAACTCGGAAACTGCGCTTGCGCTCAAGACAGGTCTCAGGAGTGCTCAGGGAACACCGGACAAACAAAACATGCAGCATAGACAGTTTTTTGTCATGCACAGTGAAGCTGCGCGACGTTTTGATTTGTTGTAGCCTAAATGGCGGTACCTGGGCCTCGAGATGCTGAATAGTCATTTTCCAGCGGACTACTTATTTTTCGAGATCTGCCAGTTTCATGTAAGTTTCAATTTCTCTGACCCAAGGGGCCCTTTACTTGGGTGCGCCTCTGCGATCTCTCGTTGGGAAGGCTGCACACCAACGGACGTGGGGTGAGCGTGACCCCTCTCACCATCTCATGACATCAGAACTAGCAGGGAGGGCAGAAGAAAGGGAAGGCGATTAATTTATTAGTTAGGGGGAAATCCGCACCCTTCCCGCACACACACTCCGATGGATTTCCCCCCACCAGCGGACCATATTTCCGCCCACAGCCATGATTGGATCGGTCACATGACACTGGGTCACGGCACTCAGCCAAAATCCTTTTAAGAGGAAGGGCCCACTGGACTTTTGACCCCACGAGACTAGGGCCCCTCGGCTGTTACCTAATTTGTTATTTATCCGGACCAAAAAAGAGCGCATTTTTGGAAAGGGGTAGAATCCGTCCCCTCCCAGTGTTTCCTCAAGGTCGCAGCCTAATGCGGAAATACGGGGCACTTCATCGTCCCCATGGCCGAGTGGGCAGTGTTGGACTCACACGACAGTGTCTGTAAGGCACCGGTGTGGGTACGATACCAAATGAAGGCACATGACCGATCAGAGGACAAGGATGAAACCTGCCTCGAGACGATCGTCTGGTGGCGCTGCACCGCACGTTAATGATTCCCTAGCAGCTACCAGTTTATCTCCTGAGACGAAAATTATCCGTCGTTGGGATTTAACATGAGGTATTGAGGCTTATGGCCTCCCTCCTTCTTCATTCGTTGCCAAGTTCGGTAGCATTGCGATGAGCTTTACAATTCATTTACTATAAGACGTTCGATAAATTATCCGGCCAACTCAGGGTAACCAGGAAAGAAGTATTATGACGCGTTGTCCATGTTCATTCCCGGAGACAAACACTTCCTCGAGAAAGGAGCCAAAAAACAAAGAAGGGAGAAGGAAATGAGCCAACGGGACAGAGCGTCTCCACTTCACACTGAAATTTAGGCTCACCTCCAGATAAAGCTTGCACATACCTTTCCCTTTTGAAAGGCTCCGAAAAACTCAGCGGACGCAGCTCCTGATTGTCAGGTGGCAGGGACACATTCATAATGAGACCTAAGCACCAAAGGGCGAACGACCGATCCTGAGGGACAGTCACGAGGGCTTCCAGGAGACGTTCTGGGAGCCCTTTCGGGAAAAGAGCCCCTAGAAGTTGGTTTTCGAATTTCATGGGCAAAACAGGGCCAACTGTGTGCCTAACTTGGACACTTGTGGCCCATTTGGGCACAAATTTCTGTCTAAGAATTCCTTCCTGTCGAAAATGGCCCTTTCATGTACCCGAGCGGAACCCCTCGGGGTCCCTCCCAGGTCTGAATGGGCCATTCACCCCATCGTTCCCCAATTCTGTTGACCTGTCAGCATGGGGCCCGGGGTTGGCCCCCTTGGCTCCCAGGATGGGGCTCCTTTGAAGTGGCTCGTTTTAGAGGCCTTGCCTCAGGGGTCTCTCTCAAGGGCCCCGTATAATGCCCATTCCGGGACCAAAGGGCCCTGGATTCCTACTTTTCAGAAAGGAGCGCTTTAGACCTTGACCTTGCGGACGCTTTTGTGCCAAAGACCTTGCTTCAAGGGATTCCTTCCGCCCCCTCCCAGGACAGCCTCCTTTGAGGTGGGTACCTTGGAGAACTAGAAGAGACCCCTGAATGTCGCTCCTACCCCTAAAATTCGGTGTTCAAGCGGGGGTCTTGGTTGATCGTTGTTTTGATGGCCCCTCGAGTATAGAAGGTACATTTTTTGCATGATCACAGCATCAGGGGATCCTTTGGGCACGATCTCAGCCCGGGGGTCTTTTTCTGCAGGGTTCCTCATGGGCTTGAGAAGGTCTCCTCGGGGCTCGTCTCAGGTTCTAAGGGGACGATCACTTCACCGCTTCCCCTTGTAGCCGCCTCTGTTAGCAATGGTCCTGTGATGGGCTCCGTGCTACGCAGGATGAGCTCCTTTGAAATGAGCCTTTATGGGGCCTTGCCTTAGAGGGTCTTTTTCTGCTGAAGGGCCCTGTATAGGACTCATCCCGGAATCAGAAGGGTCCTCGATCTCCGGCTCTTCGGGGACCTCAAGAATATCCTAGCCCCACCCACGACAGCTCCCTTGAACGTGGGCCCTCCTGGAAAATCAGGAGGACCTCTGAAAGTTCCACCTTCTTCCCGAAAACCTAGTGTGTTGCCTAGTGAGGGCTCGTTGTTGATCGTCGTTTTTGAGGCCCCTTGAGCATAGCAGGGCCATTTCAGCATAGGTGGGCATCGTTACTAAAAAATGTAACTTCGTTACTCGTTACTACGTTACTCGAAAAAGCCAGTCCGTTACTCGTTACTCCGTTACTCTGCCTTAAAAAGTAACGGAAGTTACCGTTACTCCGTTATTCCGTTACTTTTGAAATGCAGTGAAAACCAAGCGAACGCGGGTTTTATGTCTTTTACGCTGTTTTGTGGTTGTAAAACGCATTCCATATACATAGGAAAGAAACAAAAAGCGCTTACCCCAAAACACTCCGCTAGCTGCCCACTGCCCTCACCAGCCGTTGTAGAGTCGGCGGCGCCGGGACAACAGCCGCGGCGGGTATTCTACCACTGTGTTAGCCACAATGTTCAAACCAACGAATTCCTGTTCATTGCCCGCGGCGCCGACGGAGCGGGAACAACCGGCGCTGGAGCGGACGCATGCAAAATGCGACAAACAGCGGATATCTATCGACTGGGTTTGATCAACAATGCCTCTCGAAGTATCCGCCCTGAACATAATGGTCTCCGTTCAGAGCTCGTTTCGGTCTTGCGAACTTCTTGTTTTGTTTTGAAATTATGTGTGTGTATTAGTTTGTGTACGTGCGCGTACGTGGAGGTAAGATTCCTGATACCCCTGACGTTTTTTTAATACCAAACGACGAAGGACTCAAAAAAACATGACTGATATGGATTTTATTATTGTGAAATAAAAGACTAAAAAAGGTACTTTAGTACCTCTTCACCAACCTTGAAAAGGCAATTTAGCTATAAAAACATGGTCATAAGTAAGATGCAACGGAGGATGTTAGCCGTTCACAAGTGGAACATTTTGGAACGATGACGTGACCTGACCTGACCCCTGTGAAAAGCCAAAATTGATGTCAATGAACTCGCTATTGTCTTACGGTTCAGTATATGTCGCTTAAGTTCAGCTTTTCAGGCACAAGGTATTGTGTCTATTTACCTAATTCCAAGGACGTGTTTTGACCTTTCATGGCGTCTGGTGGCCTCAAAATTGACCTGAGGTCAAAACTCTTGAATGTTTTCGTCTCGGTTTGACAAAACCTTTCCGCCGGTGTTTTCCTTTTTTCCGTGCGATATATGGGAGCCGAGATCCTGGGAGGTGTGGAAATCCGCGCCCCCCCTCCTCCGGCCGGGCAAAGGGCATTCTGAGCCCGGCCGGAGACGGGTTAAAAACACTTCATTTAACCCTATTCCCTGTGGGGAGGGCAGATTCTGCTACCTGTGTCTTTTTGCTTGTCGCTCCCACACTGTTCGCCGCAGCGCCACAAGATTTTCTGGCATTTCATGGAATTCATACATACGTGTTTTGTCAACATTTAAAAAAAAATCGGTCCCGAAGAGGTGGTTCCAAGCCCCCGTTTTCGGCGGTAATGTGCTGTCCGTGAAGCTGCAAAGTTGTGCGGTTCACTATCGTGACATTTTGAGTAGAAATAAAGATCACTGACTCATTTATATAGTCATACACATCCTAAACAATGCGTATACACACACATTTTCAGGCGAACGCACACCCAAGTACTGAAAAAATGGGGGAGCACACTATTGTGCTTATGGTGCCCTCCCAATTTTGTTTACCTGGATCCACCTCTGCGCTACATATAAACTTAAACTGGCTTGCTAGTTGTACATCTGATGTTTATATCACCCAAAACAAACAAAAACAAAGGAAATTTCTTATTTCAAAAATCACCCTTCTTGCCCTCCCTGGAACTGCCTATGGTTTTCTATTTTAAATTTCAGCTTTCGGTATATAAAAGACTTGGACATTCCAAGCTTAACCGTGTTATTCCCATGAAAATTGGTTGGTAAACACGGCCGCAGTGACCTTTCAAAAATCCCCAAATTTTGGAGTTTGTTTGCCCCACGCCCTATTTTCGCAATTTTTGGATTTTTGGGGTCCGGAATTGGAGATCTCGTTGAAACATATTAAATGGCATTCATCCCATCAATATTGGACGAATGAATCTCGAGATCTCTGGGAGGGCGGGGACGGGAGGAGGCAGAATTGGTAATCTTCACCTTTCGGCCAATGCATATTTTTCGAAGGTGCAAAAGTGGCAACGGCTCATATCATGTTTGAGTCTGGGTCCTCACTTCTGCGTCTACAAAAAATAATGTGTCAGCCGAAAGAAGTTTCGGCCAGTTGATATTTTTTTTCGGGAACGCAGAAGTGGTAACTCGAATCGCATGGACAATGTAGCCTGTCCTCCAAGTTAAAAATGATTTAACCTAACCTAACCTAAAACCTACTGTATGGTTGCAGGGATTGCCCTAGATGGGCATGTAAAACTAATTTTCTGTTAGGTTCAATTTGCCTGTTTTTTGGTTTGGTTAGCTCGTATCGGCTGAAGGCAAACATGTGTCAACTGAATCAAAATTCAAGAGTTACCTAACCAAGTCAGTTTACACACCCAGTAGGGGCCAGTGCTTAGAAAAATACCTGAATGGGCTAAATTGTTCACACAACTTGTGTTGCCACTTCCGCGTCTCCGAAAATTACGCGTAAGCGTCGGCCGAAAGGTAGATTACCGCAGATCTCCCCCCCCCCCAGGGTAATGTGAATCTCACTGCCTGCAGAGAATATGGTTAAGGCAAATAGTCCAAGCAATAGTCTACAAGCTTCATAATTATGCTTCACTACTGACAACTTATTGTGCACATTCTGTTCTCACCTGGAAATACCGTAAATAATGCTTCCTCTTGATATGTGCCTTTAGTTTGAAAGGCTACTCTTGTGAGCCTTGATTATAACCTCTTTCGGTCGGCACAGAACACACATAAAAATGACGTTTTTCCTCTCCTCCTTAAACTCAAAGTACGTTTCTAGATGTGGCCATGGGTGACCCAGACCGGGCTCGTCCTCTGCCTCCGAAGCTGAGACACCGTCGGACTCGGAGTCAAGGTTTTCAACCTCCAGTGGCGGCGTAAAGACGCTTTGATGGGACATTTTAGTGTCAGGTAGTTAAAATTTCAGGCCAGTCAAGAATCAATCACCACTCCATCGCCCCATGGACATCACAGATCCAAGGCCATGGCGGCAGTAATCATGTGCTCAACAGCCTTGAGTAATCTTGGCGGGGAATCGTGTGGCGGTGGTAAGCAATCCGTGACCGACTTCAGACAACATTGAAAACTGCCGTCAGCTGGCTGTTCCAGTATAAATGACAATAACTTTGATATCTTTTAGCCTGAAAAATGACGACTGGTTAATTTATCATTTTAAGTCATATCAAACTTACGCATAATTCAATACTTTTGTCCCAAAAGAGACCAAAGTCAGCTGGCCTTTATACTGAACCATTGCCGCCAGCTTGCCGTCAACGTTTATCAGCTGACGAATATTGTCAACAAGTCGACTCCGCGATTGCCAGCTGAGTGCGCGCCCAGCCGCGCTTGTATCGCCGCACGCTATTGGGTGTTGGGTATTCAAGTAGCCAATGGGTGTGCCGATGCAAATACAGCCGGGCGGTGTCTGTAAGGAGTTTAAAAAGTAACGGAGTAACGGAGTAACGGAGTAACGGACCAAAAAGTAACGGAGTAACGGACCACAAAAGTAACTTCCGTTACTCAGTCCGTTACAGTAAAATAAAAGTAACGGGTCCGTTACTCCGTTACTCAAAAAAGTAACTTCGTTAGTAACGGAGTAACGGAGTAACGGACCAGTGCCCACCTATGCATTTCAGTGTATCATCTCAGCATTAGGGGCTCCCTTTAGTCACAGTCTAGTCCTGAGGGTCCTTCCTGCGGGACCTTTCAAGGGCCTGAGAGGGGCTCCTCGGAGCTCCTATCGGGCCTCTGGGGCGGTCACCGCGTCGTTTCCCTTCGTATCCTCCTCTGTCACTGCGGGGCCTGGGATGGAGCCCAGCTTCTCATGATGAGCCGCCTTGAAATAAACGCCTTGGGGGCCTTGCCTTATTGGTCTGTTTCTGTTGAATAGCCCTTGTATTTGGGGCCCATGCCGCGCGAATGGGTCCCGGGGTCTTCCGGCTTCTGAAGCAGGGACCCTTTGGGCCTTGACCTACGTGACCCCTTAGCCAAAAATTGCAACAATGGCCCCTCCTAGTCTTCCCAGGACGGCCCCCTTTCAGGTGGGACTCTTGGGAAAGTGGAACTGACCCTGAAAGTCGCCGCCCCCCCCCCCACCGCCGAAAATCCGTGGTGCCCTACCAGTGGCGTAGCCAGTGGGCCAAAGGGGCCATGCTTCCCGCTCCCCTTGGAGGCCAAGCAGACCCCCTGGCGGCCGATCGGATTGTCCTGCGGCTGAAGGCCTTAGGTAGCCCCAAAACACTGGAGTTTTCACCATGAAAGGTAGCGCACTAAACAGTTTCTTGACCTCGGAACTTTTCATCAGCAGACTCACCTCACGCTTACGGACGTAAAATGAAACGTAATCCGAATGCACTGGAGGGTTCTGTGTGTTATGAAGTGAGGCCCTTGGTCTGGGTGAGCTTTTAGAAGTCCCTACTAGCTTGTGGGGATTCTCTGCTTGTTAGGAAATGACACCCTGCCGACTTAGAAAGGGCGCCTGTCGACCTGTGAAGGGGCCTCCTTTTTGTGGGAAAAAGGCCTTTGCTGGCCAATTCAGACTCCCCGTCGGCTTGTACCGAGGCCCAGCTTAAAGGTAAGGGGGCCATTAATTACTTGTAAAGATGCTCCTGCCGACCTATAAGGGGTATCCATCAGGTCGACAGGAACATCTTTACACTTCAGTGGGGTCCGTTTACAAACCGACACAGAGCATCTCTGCTGTCCAGCGGAGGCCTTTTCACAGGCCAGCAGGAGGTCCCTCCAGAGGCCGACAGGGCTCCGTTGAAGGACGGTAGGGAGTCTTCCACAGACAAGCAGAGCATCCCTGCCTCCTATAGGCTAGCAGGGGCCCCTAAACGTTCATTCAGAGGCTCCTGCTTGCCTGTAAAAATGCCCTTGCCGACCCGTACGGGTCACCCGTCAGGTCGGCAGGAATATCTTTACAGTCGAGCAGGAGCCCTTTTACACTTCAGCGGGGATCCTTTACAAGCCGACAGTGGTTTAAACTGTATGAGGCCCCATTGCTTACGAAAGCCGTCATTTGTCCCTTCCCCACCGGGCGGAATCCTGGCCACGTCCTTGTGCCCTGCTTCCTTAACTAAGGCCTATGACTGTTTGTCATTTTTGGGTCCCTTGAGCATCATTGGTCCATTTTCCATGTCGTTTCAGCATCAGGGACCCTTTTGGATGCAACCTGACCCAAGGGGCTCACCGTGCGGGGCCTCCCTGGGGCCCCAAGACCCTCTGGAGCAAACTCTTTTGTCGGAATGGGTCCCTCCCAGCCTTCCTCAGACGCTCTCATTGTCATATCCCCTTGCATTCGGCCCACTGCGACGGGCCCCCTGAGACCTGACGGGAGGCCCGGGCCCTACGGGCCCCCGCCTTGGCTGCTCCTCTGGTGCCGGCAAAACAAAACATCCATGTTTCTCTCCTGCCTGCAGCGCTATATGACCGCCTCCTGGGTGGACAGTTGTCAGCTCGCTCTAGCCGGCTGCCGTGCGGGCGGTGAGCGGAGTCACACACACGTGACGCGGCCGTCTCTGGCCGGAGGGCAACGGGACGTGGCCGTCTCTGGCTGTCACATGTGACGCCGCCTTCTGTCTCCGGCAGGGCCAACCCGCCGCCGCCCGGGCTGGACGTCGTCAGCGAGGCGGCCGACTCTGACTCGCCGCCCGCCTCGCCGAGCGGCGTCTCGGGCCCGAGCATCGCCGACATCGGCCCGGCCGAGCCGCCGGTCGAGGCGACCGTCTCGGCGCCGCCTGTCTTTCACGTGTGCACGGTTACGTCATCGATTTAGCAGTGGCTGGAAGTGGTCAGATTTCCATCTGTCGTTCTTGAGTGGCTCCTCATTTCTGCATTTTCAAATTCGAAAGCTGTCATGTCATTTGGAAAGAAAATATCTAAAATGCCATTTTTTGCCATCTGATGTACGTGAGCATTTTATTTCTTGTTTATATTGGGCAGAAAAAATTACCATTTTTCGTAGACAGGACTGTTATCATGTCTCGGAAACCAGTGAATATTTCACTTGTTTGCATTTACCCGGAACCCTGTTTTTTACCGAGATCAGGAAGGAGCAGACAACAGAACGTTAATCACGCATGACAGCGCCTAGCTCAGGTCGGAAGCACACACGTCCGTCGCCAGGAATTCGGCTTCCCCGTGTTTCGGTCGCCGTGTCGCCGAGCTGCCGCCGGCGGAGCTGCCGCAGTCGGGTGATCCACAGACGAGCAAAACAGCCTCGGCGGGCAGTGAGCCGGCCTAGGAGGACCGTGAGCCGGCCTCGGCGGCTGGTGAGCCGGCCTAGGAGGGTAGTGAGGCGGCCTCGGCGGGCAGTGAGCCGGCCTCAGCGGGCAGTGAGCCGGCCTAGGAGGACCGTGAGCCGGCGCCGGCGGGCAGTGAGCCGGCCTAGGGAGATAGTGAGCTGGTCTAGGAGGGTAGTGAGGCGGCCTCGGCGGCCGGTGAGCCAGCCTCGGCGGGCAGTGTGCCGGTCTATAAGGGTAGTGAGCCGACCTAGGACCGTGAGCCGGCCTCGGCGGGCAGTGAGCCAGCCTCGGCGGCCGGCTACAGCTCGCTCAGCAGCTCGGCCGATGCGCCGCCAGTCGTCGACCGCGGCCTGAAGCCGGCCTGGATGGCCGCCGCCCGGCGCAAGGGTAGGTGGCGTCCGAGCCGTTCTGGACATCCCGCCGGCACGCGGCCCGCCGCCCGGACGGCGTCCGAGATGTGGGCGCTTCAAACAGCCAATGCAGTGGGCCGAGGATATTAATTCTGTCGTTGCGGTGTGGTTCGCGGTTGTGTTGGCCGCTTCCTCGTGTTCTAATCCTGACATGTGTCCAAGGTGCGCGGTATGCCCCGTGGCTGGTGCGCCTGATGTGCCGCTGGAGCTGTCATTCTCAGCTCCTACCCAGTCCACCCCGTCCTCATTGATCCCTCTCCCTTCCTGCAGCGTCACCGCTGCCCCATCTCGTCCGGCGAGGGTTAAAAGGCAGGCGCCCCTTATGGGCCAGGAGGGAGGCGCAGATCCGGCAACGTCTCTGGGCACTATTGTGACAGTTCATTTCGGAACGCCCTAAGCACTAAATTCCCCAGAGTTCATGGAAGTCGCCTTCTCGCCTGCCATGGTGGGTAGCAAATGGGTCTGGAATGCGCGGACTCAGGTGACAATTCAGTCAATTTATCCATTCAACAAACATCAGTCAAGAATGCAAAACAAGACCTCCCTGGGCCTCCCTTTGGCTGCGCCTGTGGGCTGGGCAACAGTAAAGTGGTTCTGGTTCGCGGTAAGTAGCGCACCAAACAGTTTCCTAACCTTTGAAATTCTCATCAGTAGGCGCACCTCACAGACCTGGCTTTCCCTCAAGATCAGCAACGCCCGTACAGACGTTGAAATGATATGAAAAGTAGGAAATTGAAGATATCATCATCCGAGGAGCGCAATAAACTTATATCGTCTGGCCTCCTACTTCCTGGCACCGTCCCTTTTCGTGCCATTGATCTAAATATTAAAACTCTCTAAGATACATGCAGTTAAATCCATCTCAACATGATGCCGGTCTCATTCCAAGTAGATGGCCCATCCAGGGGACGGGCGACCCCTGGAGGTTGGCGCCCCCTGAACGAATGGCCTCCCCCACTTTTGGTGGACTCTCGCACGCCAGGATGGTCTTGATATGGCCTGCTTGCTAGATAATAACTTTCACTTCATATTTGAACTGAGTGCTCCGAAAGGTTGAAGACAATATGAAAAGAAATACATGTGAAATTTTGGTAATTTGATTTTTATGTTATGTGTACGGAAATTTTTTATTTATTTATTTATTTTACTTTTTATATTTTAAATTATTTTTTTTATTACTATTATCCTTTTATTCATCTTTTATTTCATTTATTATAATCTTTAAGTTACCTTACGAGAAACCAATCCGAGTCTCGGAACAAAATGACAAGAGGCTCACGAAAGCGAAATATGACTTATTTATGACTAGTGAAGAAAAAAACGTAACTGAAAAAACCGCAATTAGGTTTTGGCACAGTCATGACGCAACTGATACAGAATAGCATGTTGTCGGAGAGCAGGCCGCGTGGCAGACGACCGACTGGCGCCCGACGATACAAAAGGCTTGACTTGAGACACGGGCGCTTCAGCTCAGGAGGCTGTGCGTCCTAATCTACGACATCGACCAAGACCACGTGGGTCCACAGAAGACGGCTGGCGCCGGACGAGACGTGGCGCTGGCATCCGTGGGGGCGTGACACGGCTTTGGGCGAGATTCGAGACTTGACTCGAGACTGGACGCGCGAGCCTGAGAGGATGTGCGTCGTAACACGACACTCTGGGACGATCTCCCGTACTTTGTTACGGTGGCATTTTGGTGGAACCGTGTGCCGAGTCTACTCATCCCCAGCATGCCAGACCGAACAAGTAAGTTTGTGGCTTTTGTTCAGTATAGGTGATGTGGCGATATCGACCATTTTTGCAATTAATTTCAGGGCATGTATACTGGCTGGCCACATCCTTTATTCAAACTACCTGCATGAAAGTTTTATCTCTGATCCTTTTGTCTTTCAAGTAAAGTGTGTGTTTATTACTTGTGTGAAGCTTAGGGCTTGTTGCATGAGCACCATAATCTGTCATCATTTGTAAGATGATTCAAAGCAGGAATGATTTCATACTTCATATTGCTTGCCATGTTCAAGGTGTGTGGCTGTCAGCATGCTAAGAAGAAAAGTTGTCAGTCATTGGCATTGTCATTGTCATTGCAACACACTGTGATTTGATTATTATGATCAGTCTTAAAAAGTGCATTGTGTAATTTGTTGTACAAGATGGAATAAAACATACCTTTTGTTGTAAGAAATAACATGAAATAATACAGAACATACTGGGTTGGCTGCCTGGGTTCCATACCTTCCCAGCCATTATGAAGTACATGCCTGAATTATGCCACGAGCTAGATTTTCTCTTGGACTTGGCATCAACATTTTTGATGAAAACTTCAGGCATCAGTATGTTTTACTGGTTTTGGCCAAACTGCAATTCCTTGAGCTGGAAGGGTTGTGACTTTGCTGCATTGCAATGGTCTATGTACACATAATGCCATTGCCAACCAAAGTAAAGCATTCTTGATTTTTCAGATGGGTCCAAATGTCAATGGCATTTAATGTTCTGGGGAAGGGGGTAGGTGCCACCCCCATTGGGGTTTTCTGATGTATGCAGGAAAGTATGTATCAGTCATGAAGTTTTGTGTAGCTGACATTACACCCTTTCTGCACCTTTTCAAGCAGAAAAATGAAATACCACCAGGTTGTGTCAGTTCACCAAGGTATGAGGTCATTTGTGAGACCATGCAGTATGGTTTTCCAGATCTCTGCTACATTTTGTTGTGTTTCTCAGGAATGTGAGGAGATATGGACCCAGTTTCTGATTGATGGCTGTTTTAGCATATGCTCAACAGTATACCAGAGTTTGAAAAAAATCAGTTGCTGTCTTACGTGAAGTGAGGTCACTGTTCTTAGTACATCCCAAAATGTATGTGAGTTTGTCATGTAGTAGTGTTTGGTGCCAGTTTCAGTATCAGCAAGTTGTTTTGCCCTACTGAGTGATCAGTGTGGTAGCAAACCATAGTTTTTACAATAGCCACGTTATAAAAATGTTCATGGTATTTGGCCTCTCATTGCTCTGGCTTTCATCCAGGAAAGCAAAAGCAATTGAATACCAGGTTTGTTGTTGATTTGTTGATCACAGGTGATAAAACTGAATATCACATAAGCATGCTTTGGACCACAAGCAACTACAAAAGCATGGCTTGCAGGCCCTTCTACAATGATGGTGGCAGATGTAGTAAACATGTGCCCATTTCCAATGACAACAGAGGTTAGCAAATAACCGGAAAAGTTCAAGTGGTGGATTATGATTAGAATAAGACGAGCATCCTGCTCATTTTTGTTTCATCCCTCTGTCTCATTTAGGAGGAAGATGGGCCTAGGGTGGCAGTACTCCCTCGTTGTGTGTGTATATAAAAGTTTTATGTCTGATGATGGTTAATAAGATGTAGGATAATGGGGGAGGGGATGGAAGGAAAACAGTGTAATAAATTTAGGCTGACTGCAGGATGTGATGTCCTGATTGTAGTTTAATTTGGAGATGAAAATAAAATCCCCAAAATATCAGCCTTTAACAATATAATTATTGATGGGCAGTATTTTTTAACTTTATTTATTTTTTATTTTACTTTATTTTACGTAACAATATAATTATAAGATGGGCAGCATTCAAGGACTAATTGGATTTTTTCTTTGGCCAGGGGTCCAGGGGGTAAGGTGTTCTTGGCTTCTACTGGAATTGAAAATTGATTGTTTCTTTTACACCAAAAATAAGGACAAATGTAGTTTGGAGGACTGTGCAATAAATGGGCCGAAATTTCAAGAGATTGAATTTGGACATGATCTAGGATTATCTTAACCCTTTCTAGGGCAAAAATTGGCCACATCTTTGGTGTGGTTGTAGAATACTGCCAAAAATCACTGGCTACTAACAGTATTGGTAGTTAATGTGCACACTGGTTTGAAAGTGTCATGTTGTATTTTACTGGTAGCATCAAATCCAAAGATATACCAGGCATATACAAAGTCTGGTTTGATGCCAGAACGGGGAAAAAGTACTTTTGACAGACATTCGGACTATTGCAAAAATGACTGGAGAAAAACTGCAGTGCGATCCGCAGTCCAGTCCGTTAAAAAAATGATTTCGTTGCGCCTGCGATCCCTGGAAAAGGACTGAAATCTATGGTGACCTGTAAGGATGCAGTTTGTGACCTGTAAGGATGCAGGCGCCCGGCAGTGGCGTAGCCAAGGAGGCCAAAGGGGTCATGGCCCTCCTTGGGGGCCAAGCGGTCCCCCCTGGTGGCAGAGCGGGCCTCCTGTGGCCGAAGGCTCCAGCTCTTTGGATAGCGTGAGGTGCCTGCAGGACGCGTTACATTGTCCGAAACCGACAGGTAAAGCAAGATAGGGATACTATAAGCCTTAAGGAAGATATACGAACCTAAAAAACATACTCCGATTATACAAAAGGGGTTTGCGTGTTATGAAGACAGGCCCGTCGTCTGAATGAATGTCTAGGGCTTCCTGTCAGCTTGCAGGGGACTTCACTGCTTGTTTGGGGAGGGCCTCTCTTGGCTTATAAAGTGCTCCTGTCAGCCTTTCGGTCTGTAAGAAGGCCCCTGCTCTGCCTTCAGAGGCAGCCCTTTCTAGGTGGAAAGGGGGCCCTCTAGAGGCAGGCAGTGCGTTTCCCCCTGCACGCTAGCGGGGGCCCCCTAAACGTTCATTCAGGGGCTCCTGCTCGGCGGGTGCCCCTGCCGATCTGCAAGAGGCACCCGCCAGGTCGGCAGGAACGTCGTTACAGGCAAGCAGGCGTCCCGTTTTACTCTCCAGCGGCGTCCCTTTCCAAGCCGACAGTGATTTTAACCGCATGGGGCGGCACTGATTACGAAGGCCGGGTGAGGATCAAAGGGGATGAGAACGATAGGGGCGATCCTCCCCCGAGGCCTGAGAAGGGCCCTCCCAAACTCAGAAGGGGTCCCGAAGGGGTCCCGTGTGGACTTAGGCTATGTGCTTACAGGGTCGCTTTAAAAAGCTGACGTGCTCTTGATGCAGTCAGGGGGGCTTCCGGGAGAGTTAGGTGACCTCTGAGACTCATGGAGGGCCCATGAGATCGCAGCAGGAGCCCAACACGGCAGAGTGTCCCGGAGACCGCCAGAGGGGTCAAAGGCCCGTGAGACCGCCAAGATGAGTTCTGAGTCCCTAGGGCGTCAGAGGTGCCCCTGGAATGTCTTAGGGGTCCCGAATGGGTTTCACGGGCCTGTGTTAGAAGCTGAAGGTTCCTGGTGTAGTCAGAGGGCCTCCGGGGGTGTTAATGAGACCCTGGGACGGCGAGATATCCCCTAAGGTAGATAGAACGGCCCCTGAAACTCTCCAAGGGCCCCTGAGACCGCAAGAGGGGCACCAACACGACAGAGTTCATGAGACCGCGAAAAGTGGCAGAGAGACTCCTGAAACGGCAAGAACTTACGAGGTCTTGCGTGGCATAAGGAGACTGGGCAGCCAGAGTGGCCTCCCTGAACGGGGATTCATTGGTGATGTCCTCTACCTCGGGAGGAGCTCAAAATGGGCTACACTGGCCGTTTTCCTGAGGGGTTCTCGATGCTGTCAGGAGGCCTCGGGAAGGTCGGGTGATTCCTGAGACGGCAAGCTGAACCCCTACACGGCAGGTGAGCCCTGAGACCGCCAAAAAGTCGGAGGGCCCCTGCGAGGCAAACACGATAAGAGGATCTCTGAGACGGTATGAGGACCCTGGACGGCCAGAGGGCTCCCGAGTGTGTTATGCGGGCTCCTGGCACGGGCAAGGTCCCCCTGAGACCGTCAGCGAGGCCCTTGAAGCGCCAACAAAGACTCCTCTACGGCTAGAGGGTCCTTAAGACTGCCAAACATACCTCATGTAACCGAAGAAGATCCCTGATACAGCCATGGTGTCCACCGGCGATGTTCAGAGGGTAACACTGCATAGGGTCCCTGAAATCACCGAAAGGTCTTTTGTAACTACCAGAGGGCCCCCAGACTGCAGAAATATTTCCCAAAGACCGTAAGAAGGGTACCTATAACCAGAGATGTGCCTGCATCCTAGAAAAAGATCCAAGACCTCAGGAGGTCTTTCGATAAAATGTGAAGAGATCCCGGTCCCACAACATCCTTCGACAAAATTTTAGAGAAAACCCCAGGTCGCAGAATATCCTTTGGCAAAATTTTGAAAAAGATCTCAGGTCTCAGAAATCGTTGAACGGAATTTCAAAGGTCATAGATCTCAAAAGATCTTCCGACAAAATTAAGAAAAAAAACATTCAAGATCACAGAATTAAAGAAAAAAACAGTTTCAGAGCCCAGATCCTTTGCTAGCTATATGGAACTGCAGGTCGTGGATTAAACAGATCGCTCAGGTTCTGGCAAAACCTCTGACATAATTTAGACATCATGAGAATACGTGATTTAAAATTGAGTAGACTCGCTGTTTTCAGTGAAGGCCGCCAGGGGTCACCTTGGAGCCGGCCGGTCAGTCACGTGACTGTCCGCCCCGGGGCACAGCCCGGCGACCGCCGCCGAGCGGCCACGGCGGCTCACAGTATCACACCGGCGGCGCTGCTTAAATGGCGTGTGGTGCCAGATTTGTCGTGCCCTGCACCCAGTCGACGTGCCATTTTACGATCAGCCCATCTTAATGGGTGCAGACAGTAATGTGTTGGTTGATGGGACACTAAACAGGTATGTGTCACATAGCACACGCCATCAACAGTTTGTAAGAAAGTATTACTAAGGATGTTTCAGATGGCCATTACCTGGAACGGATGCTCGCAGACATTTGAAATGTGTTATTAAGTATCAGGCAAACATACTTGCAAACCAAGAACAATACAGTTCGTATTCTGGAAATTGTATTTAATTGCTGAGATTTTAACGCAATTTCACATGTACAATATTGTACTTCGAACATTTTGAGCACGAGGTCTCCAGTCTTCACTAGTTTTACATGGGAAATGTCCATTATTCCTGTGCTTGTAAGGCAGTGATTTTGGAGGAAAGCGGCTGTGAATGGAGCACTTTGTGAATGCTTGTGAACTTGGACAGTTAGCAAAACCTTTGCAGATGGTCTCATGCTCCATTTTATTTTATTTCGTTTTTGTGAATTTGCAAATTTGGCAGTGCCATTTCCAGGTCATTGCCATTGCTGTTTCAGCCAGTACTATTTCTAACAACTGACTTGCCATTTCCTCAATATGATGTGCTCTGTGTTATGGGAGATGGATTTGTGTTGAGACTGGTTTCTGGAAGAACGTTTCGCAAGCAGGAAAATGCCTTGTGGTATATACGGAGAAGGATACACTGTTTCTTTGGAAATTTGAAGATACGCTTGGTGAAGGTTGATACTTTGTGTTTGTTCTGTTGCATTTCACAATAGCAGTGGATGCTTGTGATGATTTTTTTTTTAGTTTGCACCGCATAAATGGCTACTGGAAACTTAGCAAAGGAAAACTCATAAAGGAATATGAAGATAAATGTGTTGTCCACAAGGGTTGTTCCTGTTGTCATTGTTTATCAATTGAAAACGGTTGCTGGAGAAACGTCGAAATCCAAACGCAACAATCCCAGAATTGTGGTTTGGCCTGGGAGCGTGTCAGGTATATGTTGCAAATGAATATGTGAGGTGGGGCCATGTTGTGGTTAAAACTGCAAGCCTGAATGTCAGGTAGCTGCAGAGACATTGTCCAGAAGAGGCTGGACCGGGCCAGGCCAGTCTGGACCAGTGTTGCCTGTTTTTTTCTTCCTGGTGTCGGAGTACAAAATGCCATTCGTTTATGTGAGAGACATGGACTGACTAGGTGCGCTGCAAGCATATGTGGCCAGCGTGGGCGGATCTAGTGGCTCCGTTTGGGGGGGGGGGCAAACCATTTTCTTGGGTTTACATGGTAGGTCAGCAGAGTCCTTAACCACGGGGGTGAGGTGGAAGGCAGCTGGCCGTGGGTTCGGTGTATTTCAGCGGCCGAGTATGAATGGTAAACCATCAACGGCGGGGGGGACGCTGGTCCCCTTGAAACCCTGGTTGAGTAGGAATACCCACGTCTTTTGGGAGAGGGACAAATGACCATTTTGGGGTGCGAAATTTTTCTGCGAGTATACATTTTTTGGTGCTCCTTGACACCAGAAAATGACATCAGTGGTATTTATCTGGTTATTAAAGAAGGGGCCCTTTGGCACAGGGTCTTCCTTCGTATGATTAGTTTGGAAATGGCATTTCGAAACCAATTTCTGTTATGCAGTTCTGAACAGAAATCTGTTTTTTTGTGTGATTTCAAGCATACTTGTTACGTACACCACATGTATTACAGCAGTGCACCCCGACGCACGTTTCATTATTAAGTTCCGTCTATACAATCATATAATCGTTGTAGTTAATTGTAACGACGTGCCAAAAACACCGGATACATAACGACATTCTGGGCAGAGAACGCGGGAAGCGCCCGCTTAAACCTTCGCAGTCGTCCTAAGGGGTGCCCGAGCCGCCCTCGTATGGGGACTGCGACGCCTGCCTAAAATGCACCCCCGAGACATGGCACCCGCCGGTGTCGTTCACCGCTAGCCGAATATTGGCCAGCGAAACGTGTTTTTCTCTCATTTCCTTCGATTTGGATGCATACAGACCAGCAATGGAACAACGGTTCTCCGCCCAAGAGATGACAGTGATTGTCTCTCCAGTAAAGGATGGTGATGTGAAAAGTTCACTATATCCCCGAGAACGACGTACGACTCTCGTGTTTGGTGCTGAGGCTTAAGCTTGTGCTGTTTGTGTTAATGTTATTGCATACAACGTTACGGGTTACGCATTGTTCGTTTGTTTCTTTTTTTGGCTATATATATATATATATATATATATATATATATATATATATATATACATTTTAGTGTTAAATTTAGTGTAGAACAATTTAGTGTTCAAGGAAATCGTAGTCCCAGTGGTATAGTAAGTATGGTCATGCGATGTACCATTGCCGTAATGTTACATGTGCTGAACGTTGGTTGCAGCCTCATGATGTCGGTTTTATTAAGTTATATTTACTGAAGGTTTGGTCTCCAGACACAAACGCTGCTCGGGCAAATGCTTTGTTGCACCGGCATGCGAAGGATCACATTGGTAAAATCAGACATTTTGGCCGTCAACATTACTAAGAAGAGAGAGATTTGGAAGCCTTGATGTCCGTCTTTTGTTCGCGGCCAGGTCCTTGGGGAATTCACCATTATGGATGCCGCTAATATTATATTTAGCGTCGTTTGTATTTGTTTCAGTGTCGGCCACGGCGGCGGGTGAAGGCGACAGCCTGCAGCTCCTAAAACAGGACGACCTGACGCCAGACGGGTGGCAGTCGCTGTCAAACCCTCCGGCAGGAGGGCACACTCCGTGACGAGCAGTGTGATCCGTCCGATACCTGGGCTCTCCCGGCCAAAGGTGAGCCTGAAGGCGTGTTCTCGTGGGGAGGCGCCTCGGCCCGACCCGCACCGGCCTTGCAGCGGTGTGGCCAACACTTCAATGACATTAGGACTCTCGCACAAGCAGGCCTTGGTTCGTGTTGCGTTTGTAGGTCAGGGAGGTGCGAGCGACGATGAGTGCGCAGTATGCTGCGGGAGCTCGCTGAGTTGTCGGATTCGGACCCGCGCTGGTGAAGGACTTCTGCTTTGTGGCGTCTGAAGGAACTTTGTTTTCTGGCTGGTCGGCTCGCCATCCACCATCGAACACGCAGTGTTTCGTCTGCTGTGCAGGCTTCACTGAGCTCTCGCAGTTGGACGCACACCGGGGAAGGCCTCTTGTCGGTGACGTCTGGCAAGCCGTTTTCTCGGACAGTCCGTCAAATCGTGCCCACACTGTGACATACTGGTGAAATATCTTTCCGCTGTTCATGTCCGTATCATGTCGCCGTCTTGTAAAGCTCGGCCTACTCAACCATAGACGCACTAGTGAAAGACGTTTCTGCCCGTATGGTGTCGGTCAGAAAGCCTGTTCTGGCAAAACTCGTCTCCCTGGTCTGGCCCCGCATAGTCACAAACCGGAGACGGACGTGGTTTAACTCGTGAGCAAGACATCTGATTACGAGATCATATTGGCGAGTTAGGACGACCCTCCCCCCGTGTTGCATTCCGATGAAGCCTCCATGGCTAGCAGTTTCTTACAGCTGAACTCGTCTGCCAGGGTTTGACACACGCTGACGACATACTGCATGTATGTGACGAATGTGGCAGACCGTTTACTCCAAAGGTCGTGCTGAATTGTCTTGCTGCCGCCCAGGCTGGCCTTTTTCGACCTTTTCTCCGTAACGCTCGTGGAAGGTGATTTATAAAGAGTCCGAATCGACCTTAACCCTATTCCCGGCAGGGGGGCTGAATCCGCCCCCTTCGGGTTTTTTGCTTGCCAATTCCAGGCTTTTTAACGCAGCTTCACAAAACCTGGTGACTTTTCCTAGCTATTCTTTCTACGCGCTGTAACAAAATTTCACAATTCTACTTTGCTGAGGAGCGGAGCCAGGCAACGTTTTTGGGAGGCACCTCAGGTCATTTTTGGTCATGTTGAGGGTAAAAGGAAAATGTCTGCCAAAAACAGAGTTTTTAAGATAAAACCTAAAACTTTATATGGATGTATAGGTAAATAGTTGGGCAACGTGCACACAAAATTTTCTTTATCTGAGGTCACTTTACAAGGTCAGGTCAAGGTCAAAAGTCAAAATTTGTTTTTTGCAATAATTTCGGCGCCGTTTTCTCAAATGCCAAACCCGGAATATATATGACGTAGACGGATGCCCTCTACTTGTGTACCCAGTTTCAGCTTGATATCAGGTCGGGTCACGGAGCTAGGACCTAAAATGTCAGTGAGCGTACCCTATATCGCAATAGCCATAAAACAAAATTTTTGAAATAGAGTGAATTCAAATGATTGAAAACGTTGACAGATAATATTAAATGCACACGAGATCATTCCAAGTGACCCCAAGGTCACTGGAGGTCATTTAAGGTCAAAGGTCACAAGTTGATCTGAAGAACGTGTGACCATGGCAGTTCCCCCTTTTTCATGTCCCTGGCACCGCCTATGCTAACATTATACAAACATTGTAATGCGATCTATACTTCTTTAGCATAACATGACTAGCAGAAGCCAAAAAAATGTTTTTACCTTTTTTGTTCATTCAGTTGTTAGAAAACTAATCCTCCTATTTTTGAAACCCTTGTGAACGCCCATGAATTTTCTCAAAATTTCAGATTTGGGGACCCATGGTAAAAGCCGTATCCATAATCTCTCGATTCATGCCAGTTGTACCGAAATCGGTTGATAAACAACGGAGTTATAAGAAGTCCAAAAGTACCCCCACTTTGACATTTTTGCCCCCTGCATCCACAAATTTCGAAATTTTGGAAATTTCTTTTTATAAAAATGTAGTTCACGTCACGGCAAATCGATTGCCGTTTGTTGCGATAAAATCGGACGAGTAGTTCTCGAGATCTCAGGGGGGGCCGAATCCGCCCCCCCCCCTGCCGGGAATCGACCATACCGTCTAGCCCTCCGGGAATAGGGTTAAACGAAGAAGAACGTTGCCTTCCAGAAAGCAGCAGCTGGCTCCTAATGACTGGCGGCTGCGAGCCGGGTGACGTAAACGTTACACTCATGCCGTGGACGCCCGGTGAGATGGCGGGTTTGGCGTTCGATGATCTCAGCGAGGTCAGCGGTCGTCTCCGGCCGAGTCTGCGGTTGGATCTCGGCGCGGTCGGCGCCTGCCGGGTCGGCGGAGGTCGTGCCCGCGACGGCAGCGGCGCTCGGAGCCGCGGTGCAGCGGTCAGCGGTCAGTGGTGCCCGCGTCCAGAGCGATTGCAGGGTTTTCTTTGTTGCTCTTTTCTTGATGGCTCCTCGTGCGACACGGATACCTTCATTGGCAGCCTGTGATTGCGTATTTGAACGTCGGCAATGACTCGTTTTGCATGCGATATGCAAGGAATTTTGAAACACTGCATTTTGCAAGACATATGAAACAGTGTGCAAAAAAGAAACATAAGGCATGCTCCAGATAGCGGCCATTAACCCCGAACACATTGCTGAGATAGAAACCGCATTACCAAATCGATGTGCGCTCAGTTATTGTTCCAACTGCCTTGGCACGTCACCTGTTTGTATTCAGTCGCATGAGCACCTCACCTGTTGGTATTGGCCGCATCGGCACCTCACCTGTTGGTATTCGTCCGTTTCGACACCTCACCTGTTAGTATTCAGTCGCATCGGTACCTCACGTGTTTTCATTGTGAGTTATGACCCCGAAGTGTTACGGAGGCCGTAACACCTTTCAGACGCATTATCGAACTGCTACCACAGATTGACATGACTTGGAACATGGAAAACTCAGTATCGAAATTGTTGTCGACAAAATGGTCAGAACATACCACTGCATTGGCAGTGTTTGTTGCCTGAGCTCGTTGCAGCCTTCTACCTTTGTGATGTTGCTGACTGACATTAAGTCAGACCACGCATTTCTTGGAGCTGGCTGCATTTTGCAGAAAGATGTTACCTTGACCGGATTAATGACCATTTTTCGCCGTTATCGACTCGCATGCCGATGTGGTTCTTCGCAGTCCTGACCATGATGATCTTAAATAAGCGATCACAAGCGCTGGGCGGACCAATTTACCTCTGATGGTTTGAAGAGACAACTAGAGGAGAAGGCAAAAGTAGCAGAGTTAGGGAATAAAGAGGTAGGGATAAGCCCTAAAAACAGTCAGTGAGTCAAAAGTCAGGGCTGGTGAGGTTACGGAAGAAGGAAAGACAAAATTGGCTAAAGAAAGGTAAAGTTCCGTCTCACTAACCACTCTTCGCTGCACCAAAGCACCACAATCTAACAACGCCCGCCACGAGCTCACGAGGCCAAGTGACATTGGTCTGGAAGGTCCAGTTTGAGGTTAACTCAGGTCAAGGTTGGCTCAGGGTCAGCAATCAGAAATCAAAGTTATAACTTCCATTATAACACAAATGCGACGCGCCTCCCCAACCCACCACTAAACTACAGCCATTACAAATCTAGGTTCCTGGGGCACTTGATGTTACTGCCACTTCTTGTTTGTTTTTCCACACATGGAATCACACTACAGCCACAGGCGGCCGCCCACAGGCGGCTGGCCTTGTCACAGGTGGCCGTGGGCCTGGTAAAAATATTCGTTGTCTTCTTTCTGTTAAGCACTCCAATGTATGCGAAACTGTGTCGGCTGTAGCAACTTGCCTAATCGTATGGTCCTTTGTGAATAGGGACCATACGATTGCATACTGCAGCCTTACGCAGGGACAGACCACAACCGATAGCTGGTTTGCCCAACTCATGCTCTTTATAAGCAGCTTTTTCATGAGTCCGGTCCCATGCCCTCTGGCATGGGTGTCTGTCCACATGTGACCCCTTGTGTTTATTTGTGGGTGGGGGGGGGGGGGGGCGGGGCGTCGACTTCCCTGCACAGATAGGGCCATTGGTCTGTACGACAAGCGGATTCCAGTACAACCGGTCGTCCGTTTTCTTGGGTTGCAACTGGATAACCGTCTGACTTATAGACAGCATTTTAAAACACTGCGTGAAAGGTGCTTTATGACCCTGAACATTTTAAGAGATGTTTCCAGAACATGTTATGGAGCGGACAGGCAAACACTGTTCTTTTCCACCGTTCCTTGATAAAGTCGAAGATCGACCACGGCTTATTGTTTATGGTAGCGCGTGTGCCACAGACAATCGTACCCTGGACACAATGCATTACACCGCGGATAATTTCGAACATCGCCAGTTGTCAGCATTCCGGCCGAGGGCCATGAGCGGTCGCTGGCGTTGAGCCGTGAAATACTGAGCCTTCGCTACGCCTGCAAGTTGCGGCGGTTCCCTGGCGTGACGTACCATGCAGCGTTCTCGCGCCGTACTCTGGGGATGTTTGGTGACGGTCCGGCGCCGCGCTCAGCTCCGTCCTGTTCTGTGAGGCTGCGGCCGGGCCGGCTGCGGGTGGTGCCGGCTCGGGGACGGCTGTCGGCTCCGGCGGAGAGGAGGGCGGCGACGAGGGGAGAGGCAGCACCGGCACGTCGGTCACGACTCCTGCCGACCTAAGGAAGGCCACCTGGGCCTCGCGTCTTTCTCCGATCGTCTTCGGATGTCGTCGACTCCCTGTGCTGCCTCCTCCCGATGGCGCCGATACTCCGCGAGGTCCTGGGTTGTGGTGCCCGCCAGCCGGCCGCTCCCCTCCAGCTCGTACGACGTGGCGGTGTGATAGCGACCTCGTATGTTGCCGCGGATGGCCGCTTCGCACGGGATGTCGTCCGGCAGGACGTCGGGGTGTCTTAGTTTGTCGTACGGCCTGAGTCCGGGGAAGGGCGTCGCCCTCCCTAGGGACAAAGAGGACACCTTGTTACTCTGATGTTGAGCGATTATATGCACACTGACACACAGATGTCTATGTCCAAATGTCACAAATGTCACAAATGTCCGGCTATACGCAGGACTTTCGTCCCGTTCACGTTCACACGAATCGCGCCACTGACTGAATTGTGGGTCAGCGACACACAGGAGCCCGTGACTGACACCCACAGCAAGCGTTTGCAGTTGCAGCTGCGCACGCACTGGATGTCATGACGTCATCTTCGTGCACATATCGGTTGACAGTTTTGCTCGCAAAAGGGCATTTCACCTCAGCTACATGCGGCACACTCCGCCTGGGCTCGCTCCAAACTTGGCCTCTCAGGAAGGATGTGCAGTCCCATAAAGTCGATGCCTACACCCAACGATTTTTCCAGCTGCCTTAGCACAGGTGGATCCAGGGCCACTCCTCTCCTCATAGTCTTTGAGCCACCGAACGGTTTGAAACCTAACATTGTATCCACCAGCGAACCCTGTACGGTTTTACACTGCGTAGCTCATGCAGCTTCGACGCTGTGATTCGCCCGAACCGCAGGTGGAACCACACTGGCGATTGAGCCTGGTTCTTGATAGCTGCGTGCACATCGGCTACCATGGCACTGTCCACTTTTTTCGGAAGGACGTCCTGATTGCAGATGAATCGGTGCACCCCGTGCATAGAAACCTCACCTCAGCACTCTTGCAAACCGATGTCGCAGAACTGCACATTGCAAATACGACCCGAGCAGGTTGACGGCCTGTTTCCTTGGCCTTCCCAGTACCCGCTCGAAAAAAATTCGGCTTTGTTGGTGGCGTCCGAGGCTTGCCTCTGTGCATCAGGTCCTTCATCTTGATAGGACTCAGATTCTTATGTTGGACGGCCTCGGTTTGCTCCGGTAGCTTTGAACCTCAGTCACCGATTTATGTATTCTGCGCCAGTAGAGCCAGGAGATGAAGGCTATGACGTGCTTGCATCCGCCTCTCTGGGCTGGGCAGCCATGACACCGTGCCGACTCGATCTGCTCTGTCTGGATATTGATGTGCACGGTCACGGTGTATGGCGCCTGCTTCACGTTGTGTTCGGGGGTTACCTTTCCCTGCACAGCTGATGTGCGAACTTTTACCAGTTTTAACTTATTTCTAAGTGATCCTCAGCTTTTATCCGTCTGTGTGAAAATTTACATTATAAAAACTACCCCTGATATTTCTATATAAAAACATTGATATCTTTAAAACTATTCCCGGTCCTCTTGCGGTGTTTGGTGACGGTGCGGCGTCGCGCTCAATTCCGTTGACTGTCTTGATGCGGGCGTTTTTTGAAGAGAGTCGCTTTACAACGTCTGGCACCACCCGACTAGACCATCTTTCAACCCTTTCCTGGGGGCTGGCCTCACCAGCACTAGACCTGTCGCTCACAGCGGCCAGGAAAGGAGTCACGCCAGATGAGATTCGGTACCGAGCGCTGCAACGAATTGTACCCGATCATTGATGTACCACCCAGTACACAGACGGCTCGAAAGCCGAACTGCGAGAGGTCTCCGCATTTATGAGCGGCCTCTACACGTGCTCGTTTGTCTTGCTGTCCCACGCCACGGTTTTCACTTCGGGACTTATGGCGATCCTCAGTGTTGTGTTTCATTGAGGTCAGCGATGGCCTTCTACATGTGGTTTTTACCGACTCGCTTAGTTTGTTTGCGCTGAGGTACACCTCTCCCATCCTATTGTACAGGATATCTTACTTCGTCTTCCATGGCTTGACTGGAGCAGGAGGACAGTCATCTTTTGCGCTAGATCCCGAGTGACTTTGGCTAGGACGGTAATCAGCTGGCCAACGCTGTTTCAAGACGAGCCACTCGGATTCCTCAGACACTTTCATTTTCGTCTCCCGCCAGGGATTCTTACGCCGTCTTCTCGGTTTTTGTATGCAATAAATGACAGCGCAGTGGGTGCAAACAAGCTGAAGGCACGAAAGTTCCGTCTGGCGCTGTGGGCGTCACGTTCACGCAGGTCGAGCAGAGAGGAAGTGACTGAGTCGTTTACGTATTGGGCACACATTATGTCACTCACCGTTACTTACTCTGTGGCGAAAGGAACCCCCGCTGCCTTCGATGCATTAGCCCTCTGACTGTGCGTGACGTGCTTCTCTCCCGTCGTGAATTCGACGTGGAACGAATGTGTCGCTTTCGCCGCCATCCTGAGACTCTTAACTTGCTGTAGTTGCTTTACGATGACTCGCGCTGTATCACACGTCTTCTAATTTGTTGCGGGCATTGGCTTCTGTGTTATCTGTTCGCACATCTAGCTGTGCCGAAATGTTTGTGTTTCATTGGCTTTCTGTAACAAGCGTCTGGTTTCCCTTTTTTTCCATGTGCTGTTGCCATGAACTCAGATGCTGTGAGGTGTGAACTTTTGGACTCTGCTCGGTAAAACATTTGTTATTGGCGCGAAATGGCCATGCAGTCAATACGTCCTGAAGCCCAAATCATCGCCACATACCGCGCTAGGACTACGGACTATGCTGTTTCCTAACCTTAGCGCTCTCCGCAACATCTGTCCCGTTTCGTTGTCTCGCGCTCAACCTGTAAACTACCTCGTCACTTCATCTTTCCGTTGTCTGGAACATCTGTCCCGTTTCGTTCTTGCACGTGTTTTCGTTCTCGGTGACCCCTCCGTTGGGGGCGCAGCTTAGACGAGTTATACAGTACTGGACATATTATTATGGATTTTTGAGAAAATCATAAAATTTGCTTCATTTCATCAAAATATACGACAAATACACATCAAATATCATTTTATTAGTATGAGAAATTATTATTGTCCTTCTAGTATTTTGTCTGTCCTCCCTTTGCTTTCAAAAGAGCTTCAATACGTTTTGGCATCCCTTCAATCAACTTTAAGCACATTTCCTTCAATCTGTCAGAATGAAACCACACTTCTATAAGACGTGCTATCAGCGTTGTTTTGCTTGTAATTGGCACTTGATGTATTTCATTTTTGAGAACCTCCCATAGGTTCTCTATGGGATTCATATCAGGTGAGTTGCCTGGCCAAGAGAGCAATTTCACCTGATTTTCTCCACACCATGCCTTCACTGACTTGGCAGTATGACAGGGGGCCCCATCTTGCATGAAAATCCAGTCATCAGCAAGCTCCCAGTCCCTGATTTGAGGTAGGAGACGATTCTTTAGTACAGATATATACTTGCTGGCATTCATAGTTCCCTCCACTATGTGTAAGCGACTTGTACCGCTTGTAGAAATTGCTCCCCATACCATGATTTTTTGAGGAAATTTCACAGTTTTTCTCAGGCATTCAGGTTTGAACTCTTCTCCTGGACGTCGTCGTACAGTCTGAACCCTGTCATCCAGCACACATATGGTGCTTTCATCAGAGAACACCACCTGAAATGAATTAATGATGCTGGCTTATCGAGAACTTTTTTTAAGACATCAAGAATCCTACTCTACAGATTCATGATTTTCATCGAAAAATTGCCTGTATAATTTTCTAGGCAAACAAATTTAAAAACAGATTACTTAGTGATAGAACTATTTCTAAAAATTAGTATGATCAATATAGAATTCTGTAATAATGATTTACCTTAGACCAATCTGCTACAGTCCATTCTTTGTGCTCATTTGCCCATGACATTCTTGCTTCAATCATTTTCTGGGTAAGACGCGGCTTTTTCCTAGGCCTGTAGGCCTTCAGTCCACACTCCAGGAGTCTTCGACTAACGGTTTTCCGATGAACATGGAACCCTTCTTTAGCAAGAATGGTTGTAATCTTTTGACAGGAAGCCCTTCTCATCTTCAATGACATATTTTTAATCTTGCGGTCTGTTCTTGCACTTGTCTTCCTCTTCGGGCCACATTTTCCAACTCTCCTGTTCTCCAATGGAATGTCTTTCTGTAAATTTTTCTTAACTAACAGTTTGGGTCGATACCTTCAATTCCTTGGCGATTTCTACCTGTTTAAGAGTAGAATTTTCCAGTAAAGTCTTTATTTGACCTTTCTTACGGGGACTGAGGTCAGCCCTTTTACCCATCCTCACTAATTCGTCAATAAATCGATGGAAATGTGATTATTTTGCTATAATTTAACTTTTTTTGTATCCAGAATGAATCGAAAGTGAAACTAGAATACCAGTCAAATTCAAGAGTGAACTCAGCTGGAAAGGTTCCAGCGCTGAAGTTGTGTTTTTAAAAATGGGCAAAAAATGACGTTCAGTCAAATTGAGTGGATGAGTGCTTAAAAGCGGGCTTTTATCAATACAAAGTACTCATTAGAAATACTGAGTATGAAAATGCATTCAGAAATTGTTTATACATCGATATACCGATGCATCGAAATACCGATCAGCTCCTGCACCCATGTTTCCAAGCAGTATAGCTTCTTTTACAAAAATCCATAATAATATGTCCAGTACTGTAGCTACTTTGTACATGGAGCCATACATATATACAAGCTATAGACAATGTACAGTCCGCTAAAACATACACGCAACATACATACAAAGGACATACACAAAAAAGCAACATAGTATTTACAGACATACATAGTGGGGATGAGCCATGAAGATGGTATTTACATGTGGCTGACTTTTTGCGATACACTTCTTTGAGATATTTACATTTCTCATATATCTGTGACCTATTGAAACACGTGACCGCCTCGGCCACGCCAGGCTTCTCGAGTATCAGATGGCCGTGATAGGCCAAGCTCCTTCTGGGAATGAAGTCGCCCGCCGCCCGTGGTAGGGTGGCCGTCTCTTGGTAGAGGGGGGACTAAAATCAATTTTTATCTTCTACAAGCTGATTCTAATGTGGTTATGTATTCTGATTATGATTCTGGTCTTTATTTCGTGATTTTACCTTGTTTTAACCCTCCACACGAAGCATTTGACTTTTACCTATAGGTATGCCGTGCGGCGTACAGTGTACATTATACTAGCGTGAGAAAACGACCGTGTTCTGACGTCTTCAGATATATTTCTTACGAATAACTACTCGTATCTACTCTATTCCATCCCGATTCTGCTAAGTGCATCCTTGAAGTCGTTTATGTCCATGTTGACCTTGCAGCTGATCTTACTGAGATAGGTGGTGAGGTTCACAGCATACTCGGCTGAGGTTAGATTTCTTCCATTCTTCTTGAGACGGAATACGTCGCTGGCCTTCGGGAAGGACAGCGAAGAGTTCTTGGCATGTCTGACTTCTACGTAGAGCCTCTTGTTCTTGGTGATGTCCTCTAGGTCAGGGTTCTTCAGGAACTCCTCCACTTGCTCTGGTCTCGTAAATGGGCCTCCTAACTCGGTGAGGTAAGCCAGGTCACAGTTTCTCTGCTTGTCCTGGGCGATGCTTGCGAGTTCCCTGTCCTCCATTCCTTCCTTCTTGAGCTTTGCCTGTTTTTCTTCCCATGCTTCAAGGATAGCTGGTACGGCTCCACCCCTCTTGGTCATTTTCTTGAACGTGCCGGTGACTTCGCTTCCCTCCAGCAGTTCAGCAGCTTTGGCTTTGATCAAGGAAGAGCTAACTGACCTGATTTCTTTAGCTCCTCTGACCTTCAGCCCATAGTTCACGGAGCCGACGGCTCTCTCGGCATCAAGGTTGTGCACCGGCGCCTTCTTGAGCTTATCTTGGTCCAAACTCCTGATGTTCGTGTTGTTGTCCTCGTCATTCTCCGCCTCCCCAAAGCCAAACATCTCGCCACGCTGGTGCTTCCAGCCCGCGGCCAGCTTTGGGAGGAGGAGCTCCAGGGTCTTGCAGATTTCCTGTCTGTACTGTTCGATGATCTGGATGGTCGGTTCCAGGAGGGAGGGTGAGTACAGGCAGTGGTTGAACCTTGCTTTGGAGATGAATGAAAACGCTGGAGAGGCGAAGTCGATGAGAACCTCAGGCTTGGTCGTCATGAGGTCCATGTAGAGGGTGGGGAAAGCCTCTACCAGAGTCTCCCAGGTTGTGGAGGAGGAGGTTGTCAGGCTCAGGTAGGGCTCCACCAGGTGCACCCCGATGATGACAATCACGGCAGCCAGTACTCTCAGGTACTCCAGGCCCTCGAAGCTGCGGATGATGCAGGCCAGGCTGTTTGAGATGTTACTGAATTTGGAGAGGAAGTCTGATACGTGTTTGTCCAGGAACAGGGCGATGAGGGCAGTGTATACGAGGCTATTGAACCGCTCCTTCTGGAGTCTCTTGGCAGGGTTTTTGAGAGGGAAGATGAAGATGTCGAACTCTTTGGCGTAGTTCCAGGATTTATGGTCAAAGTCGTGCGTGACGAGCCTCATCAGACAGTTCATCCACTGCTCCACGACTGACTCCTGGACGTCGGAGAGTGACACAGCGAAGACAGAGAAGATCTTGCTGGGGCCAATCGTGATGTCTATCTGCTTACAGAACTTCTGGAGACACCTATTGAACATACAGGCGGGATGGACTTGGCAGATGAGATGCGAGGGGGGTATGATCAGTCTCCAGAGCAGCTGACACCAAGTCATCAACCATCAGGTTGTGGGCAGTGGAATCCGTCATCGTGAAGTCGATGCGGCGCCAGAGGTCTTCAGAAGAGACTCCACTGACGGCACTCAGTATGGCCAGGATGGTGAGCTTGAGCTGCGCCAAGTTTTCCCTTGTCTCAGAGGAGATACTGAGGGTGGGGAAAGGGAAGAACTTTCCATCAATAGTGGCGCCCTGAACGGAAAAAGAGCCAGCACCTTGCTTCTTCGAGCCGTCATCATGATACGTGATCGTAGACTTCTCATCGCTTGCCATTATCTTCTCCACGAGCTTGCTCAGCGCCAGCGCCTCCCTCGCTTTTCCTGTCTCCCTGATAGATTTTTTGTCTGGCACCGTGTCTAGGTCGATGGTACTGTCATCATCATCAAATCTCTTCCATTTCAGGTTAAACAGCTCCTTAGCTATGATGATCGTGGAGCCGACGGCCTGCTCCTTTGACATGTGGAGCTCGGAGATGCACCTGTCTAAAGCAGTATAATATTCAGGTCGGACCTTCCTGATGCTGTGACGGACGTGTCGATAGCCGTCAGGAAGCTGCCCAGTGTTCTCTGCACTGCCCTCTTGTACAACATTCCTCTTCCTCTTCCTTGAGCTTCGTGACGAGTCCTCTTCCTCACTCGTAGTTTGCATCTCTTCGTAGTCCGCATCTTCATTTTGAAGAATGTTCTGGTTCATATCTGCATATTCTTCAGCAACTTCGATCATCTCAAGCTGGTTCTTCTTCTCCTGCTCAGATTTCTCCAGTCTCTTCTGAAAGCTTGCCATGTCTTTCTTCCTCCTGGCGTCCTGAGCCAACCATTTCCTATCCACAAATGCCTCACAGTGACTCACACGCCTCCCCCTTATTTGATCGTTCCAGAAAAGCTCTTCGTCGTTGGTCTCCTGAACCCCATACAGCTCCTCCTGCTTCTTCCTGAAGGCGACGTCCAGGGTCCTTATATCAAGTCCTTGCTCCAGGCTCTTCGTGAAGGGATCCACCTTCTCGTTCACCCACTGCTCCGACATTCTGTTCTTGGGGTAGCTCTGCAGTTTTTTGAATTCGTCATATAGAACTAGGACCATCTTGGCTACGTTCTTAGGGTGTTTTGGATAGACATTGCACCACGTCCAGTGCTCACAAAGCTCCTCCGCCACCTGCAGCGCAGCCCAGTCCTTGCTCATGCGGATGAAGGATCCCTTAGGTCTGGGTACCAGGAACCAGATCATTCTTTCCAACACCTCTCTTTTTGTAGGCAGTTTGGATGAGGTGAACGTTTCTCTGGCGTGGATGGTGATAGGACCCAGGCACATGCTCCATTTAGAACGAGTTTGGAATGGATTCATCTTTCTTCTAGGATATCCTGAAACGAAAGCAAAAAAGGTTTTACAGGAGCACAGGCTTTCGGATATTAAGAGTAACGGACGGCATAGGGGAACAGGAACAATACAGGGACAGGAAGAGGTGAAACATATTTTTAGCTTTTCTCAGGATCCATGATAAGGAAACTCATCACAAATTACAAACCTTCACGTCAAACCTTTACTTTGGTCAAAACTTCTTTTGCAAATAAATCACAATAGAATAAAGATATCGCAAAATAAAAAGCGCAATGTGTTTGTCTTGTCAATGCGCATCTAATGATATGCAACATGACCTCCACCGTGACCACTGGGTCAACACGTGGCCTTGACCTGAGGTCAAATTTGAAATTGACCTTTCAATATTAAAACGTAGCCTGGCCGATGCGTCTTGACGAGAGGAACACGATGGGGTAACGTACATTCCTGTATCTCTATTAGATCAAACGCTATAAGGAAATACCCAAAGGTCAAAATTTGAGCTTTTCGTGACCTCAGAGGTCACCAATTATGGACCTGGGACCTTAAAAAGGGGTATCAGTCGCTTCCTCTCATCACGCCCAACACGCTCGTTTTGGTCCCGAGGCGATAGCTCAATTAGGGGCCAAACGCAAGGGGTGTCATACCCCCTATAAGTCCGTGTTAGGCATGGGACACCCAGAGCAAGGGCGAAGGTTTAACCCATGATGTGGAGGGTTAAAGCAATATGCGTATTGTATTTAAATGTTCTCACTGGCTTAAGGACACCTAACCACAAATAAATTCACTTGTAGAAAAGTCCTAGCTATGAAAAACTTCCCTAAGTCCCCCCTCTACTCTTGGGGCGTCCAGATGAGGCGGCGGCCAGCCGGCGCCCTGGCCGGGGCTGCGGCGGCGACCGGGCGGCTGCCGCCGGCGGCGGGCTGTCGGTCGGGGGCGGATGGGCCGGAAGTGCCGGGCTGCTGGCCGACAGACACCCGCTCCGGCGGCAAGCCGGCGACCCTCGCGCGCCACTGCAGCGGCAGGGCCGTCTCCGACGTTCGCACCAGCTCGTCGTCGTTGGTCGCCTGAGTCATTGGCAGCTCCCCGCCTCTCCCTAGCCGGGGTGCCAGAGGCGGCGCTGGAGCAGGCGTCAGCGCCCACCAGGGCACGTTCCCTTTGCCGCTCCAGCGCCGCGATGCCGTCGAGGCG
Source organism: Capitulum mitella (assembly GCA_030062745.1). Taxonomy (NCBI): domain Eukaryota; kingdom Metazoa; phylum Arthropoda; class Thecostraca; order Pollicipedomorpha; family Pollicipedidae; genus Capitulum; species Capitulum mitella. The sequence goes on along the minus strand of CP099854.1, from coordinate 86,025 downwards.
GGATGACTTGCCAGCGACGTCGAAGACGTCGTACGTCCTTCGTGCCGTTTGCTCGGAGTGGGCCATGGCGGCGGCCACGTCCCTGGAACAGGCACATGAGCTGATTAACCACGGCAACGTTGGCGAATAGAACAGGGTAGACTGAGGGCAACACAGCACCGAGGCAGACTGCAAGGAAACACCCGCCAGAACACAATGAAAACTTGCTGAATGAAATATCACTAGACAAAGACAAGCGCACGACTCAGCACTGTTAGCTGGAATCGACCGTGGCTGGCTTGCTGGCCGGCTGGCCGGGAGGTGTGCCAGCTTACCCCTGCGACTCCGGCTCTTGCGACGCCGTCCCCATCACGGCCCCGTACCGGACCCCGCTTGCAGTAAGGTCCGGTATGTTGTCTTGGGGCAGCGCTCGGCGCCAGATGTTCTTGAAAACTTTTCCGGCGTTCGAGCCGTCCATGCTGCGGCCGCCCGTTCCGATGAAAAGCTGTGAAACGAAACACAATTACCGATTCCAAACACATCTGACATCCGGTGGGCAGCACAAGCTGATGACACTGACGGCACTCGAACGGTGCCTGTCCGCCGGCCGGTCTTGTACATACCCGACCGCTGTCGACCGACCCGGGCGGCAGCAGCGATGGACGCTCCCTCTCGATGAAGTAGAGGAGGCGCTCCCAGTGGTCGGGGTGGACGGCCACCTCTAGGTCGGAGGTGGCGGACGTCTTAAATTTGTAGTTTCTGATCAGTCGCCGCTCATTGCCGCCGACGACTGCCAGCTGTGGGCCCACGTGTGGAGTAGAGTTGAAACGATCACATGGTTGGCAGTCGACGCAATAAACGGCGCGCAGAAACGGCAACCGTCGAGCAACGCACCCAGCACAGTGGCCAGTCCGGTGCTGCTCACCCTTGCGCGACGGACGGCGGCCATCTCGATGCCGGTCACATGGCTGGGCCGGCCGGCGCACAGGACCATGAGAATGGTCATCAAAGCGTTGCGAGCGCCCCTGGCCTCGGACGGCAGCGTCGCCGCCTCCGAGCTTGGAGGCAGCTGTACGGTGTCGGTGACGTACGCCGACTACCGGCAAAAAATCATGTGACGGAGTGCAAAACAGACACGAGAGAGAGCTGTCCGCCCGCCACGCCCAGGCCAGCATAATGTGCACCCAGATCGATGGCAAACGCGCCGGACGGGATGGCAGGGCGTGGCACAAGTGGCGCGGCACAAGCCGCACGCGAACGGCACCGAAAGAAACTGACGTGAGCATACGAGACAAGAACATACCACAGACAACACACGGCGGCGGTGAATGGCTCACGGTCAGGAAGCGCTGCTCAAGTTCGATGGTGATCACTCGGGCGGCCTGGGCCTCCCGATGGCGCTGCCGCTCCCAGTTGGAGGCCTGCATCGTGGCCGTCCAGGTTGCCAGGCGCTCCTGGACGAACTGTGAATCACGCGTCATTAGCCGGCGGCGGCGGTGGCGGCATTTGCGGCGCGACAGAGCATGCACGAGCGGTCGCGCAAGACAAGGTGCTGCTGAAAAACGGCGGTCAGCAGCCGTTGTGGGTACTCACCGGCACGCGCGGCAGCCAAGGCTGGAGGCCCAGGCAGTCGGAATCGATGGCTAGAAAGCTGACAAACTTCTTTAGGCACCGAATATCGCTCTTGATGGTGCCGGACGTCCGCTGCCGCGAGCGCTGCTGCTGCGCCAGCCATCCGTCGGTCCGCTCGATGGCCAGCTCCGGCCCGCTCAGCGCGCCCAGAACGTGATGGGGCCTGAGCCGGTCGGCGGATCTCTCCGGCACGATGTGCGGCAGCAGTAGCTCGAGCTGTGCGAACAGACGCCGGATGACGCATCAGCAGAAAGCCGACCGACAAACGAGCACGAGCTGAGCGACGACGCGTGGACCGTCCACCGACGAGGCGGACACAGACGACGAAAAGTACACTACCCAGTGACACTACGTGACAACAGTAAAGTGCAAGCGGCCAAACGCCGCGCAAGTGGCGCTTACCGACCGCGTGTGGCGTGTAACCTTGGCAGCGTCGCAGCAGCCGCCGCGAGCTCCGCTCAGGAACGCGGAGAAGGCCTCGAGCATCGACTCGAGGCCCACCAGCTCCTGTGGGGCTGTCGCCGGCGCCGGCGGCGGGGCGGTTGACTCTGCCCACTGGGCACGCCAGTATGCGTGGCGGTACTGTGGGCAATCGGTCAGTGATGCCGCGCGCAACAGACATTGAAAGGAGAGACAACGCACGGAGTCAAAACACACGGTGCATGTGCAAGGGTGAACAATTACGCCATTGCTGCACTCGTACGTACCTCCGCGCTCCCCACCGGCAGGTGTGTCTGCAGGTGCCTTCCGAGGTTGATGACGACCGCCTGGCACTGTCCGTCCGGATCGTCGTCTCCGAACGGGCAGCGCCAGCGGGATCGCACCCGCTTGGCGGCGGCACGAGGCTCCGGCGCGTCGGCTTCGATTTCCCGGAGGCGACGTGCCTCCGCGGCGGCGCGGTGGGCGAGCTGAAACACCGCCAGTCGACGCTGTGCACATGCGTGACGTACTCGCGGCCGGGCGGCAGGTGGACGTGACGAGAAGAACAGGGCAGGACATGCAATGACGGCACGCACAATGAAAGCCGATGCCTACCTCGGGATGAACCATCCGAATGTGACGCGGAAGGTTCGCGTAAGTCCTCCCTTCGCAGGGCGGCAGGCGGCAGGCGTGGCGCTTGCGGCCGGCCGTTGTTCGTCCACCGCGCCAGCTGCCACGCCGCGGCTTGCACGCTGCAACCGAGGGTGATTTGTTCGGTCGAAGTGAATATGCACACTTCCAAGCTCCGACACTGATACCTTTGCAAAATGTCTGCAGTCGGGCACAGTGAACTGTTACGCTGCGGTCACTTACCAGGCCTGCCGGTGTCCGGCACCTCTGTCTGCCGGACGGCGTCCGTCGGCGCCGCGGTCGCCGCCGCGACCGCCGCGGCCGCCGCGGTCCTCGCCGCCGCTGCCGCCGCCGCCGCCGGCGACGCCGACGCCGCCTGGAGCAGCGCGTCCTTTGAGTGGGCGTCGTCGTCTTCGTCTGTCCAAGTCGCCGGTGGCAGCCACTCCGGGTCCTCTTCTGGAAGCGACGCTGCAGCTGAGCCAGAGGTCCTTCTGTTGCCAAACAGAGCCAGGCTGGCTGTACAGAAATGTCGACGAAAGCCATCACTAGACATGCCCAGAACGAAAACGGATTAGAAACGGGTAACACGGAGTGACCGCTTGCTGCTTGCGTATAGTTTTCGTCAAAGACTTTGCACATTTTTCACTATGCACGGTTTGTACGGATGCAAAACCAAGCAGCTATTGGTTGAGATATCCACACGTCTGGTTTCTGAGATTCTAATTACTCAGGACAGTTATACGAATTTCTTTTGAAAGCGCGTGCGCAAACACGTGATTGCCAAATGGCGCTCTGACTACCGTCCACGGGCAAAGTTCCTGTAGCCGATGATGAAATAACGGCAATGTGACGCACAATGATAACGATAAAATAATGCGCGTCAGTGACAACGATGGCGAGTGTGAAACTGCTTAAAGTACAGCTACACTGCTATCGCACTTTATGAGTTGAAAACGTTCGTGACCGACTCCAGAAAATTAAATGCATCGGACGCACTTACCGTTCTCCATCGGGGAGTCGCCGCATTCTGCCGCCGGCGACTGGCGGCTGGACGACGGCAGCGAGAACGCCGGCCGTTCGTCCTCGCTTCCCGGCTGGTCCGGTTGCTCTGTTGGCAAATAGAGACGGAACTGAAAAACTGGAACAAAAAAACACGTTATATGACATCAATCAGCTGGCCGCCGGCCACGACGCGCCACGCCCGCCAACCAATAGTTGCCGCGGTCGCCTGCAGCTGGCACCACCATGCAGCCGTCCCGTTTCCCGCTACTGGATGTATTAAAGGTTTGGAATCGTTTTCCTTTGATCAATAAATTTTTCGAAAGAAATCAAAACGCTCATAGTAGAAAGGACGGAGTCATTCTTTCCACAGAAACGATCAGCTTTCCGCCGGCCACCTCCACCAATCAATAGTCGACACGGTCGCCTGAAGGTGGCGGGAATAGTTGACACGGTCGCCTAAAGGTGGCCGTGTCATCTAATGCTGACACGGCCGCCTAAATGTGGCCGTGTCAGCATTCATCACGTTTAGCGCCACTTGGCGGATTTTAGGTTTCGAATCGTTTTGTTTTGATCAGTAGATTTTGCGAAAGGAAGAAACATGAAGAAGCGTTGCACATAGTTCACGAGATCTCCAGAGGTGGTCCTCGGAGGGCTGGGACCGTTTCTTCTTCTTCCTTCTCCTTGGCGGCGCAGGCCGCCCGCCTTCCGCCGGCTCCACCAGGCCCGCCATTCGGGCGGCAGGGCCGTCACGGACGGCGACACCAGCGAGCCGCAGTTTACGTCGTCATCGGACTCTTCGTCCGTAGTCCTCGGGCTGGTGCCGAGCCGGCCTCCGCGCTGGAGCGCCGCCGCTGCAGCTCTAGGGAGGCGATGCCGGCCAGGCGGGACGACGTTCCGGCGACATCAAAGACGTCGTAGGTCCGCTTCGCCGTCGCCTCCGAGTGTGCCATGGCAGCGGCGACTGCTCTGCAACGGGCACGTGAACTGATTAGCAACGACGTCGAAATTAACCACAGTCGAACGGTGACGCGAACAGGGTGCACTAGCTGGCGACAACGCACAGCAGCACCGAGCTAAACGGCAAAAGCTCGCACGCAGAACACAACGAGAACTGTGCCAAGACACGACTCGTCAGAGCGCCATTAGCTGAGCGTAGACCACGCGACTGACAACGCGGTGTGCCGGCTTACCCCTGCATGTCCGGCTCGGCCGACGCCGTGCCGATCACCGCACCGTAACGAATGCCGCTGGCGTGAGATCAGGCACGACGTCGTCCGGAAGCGCCCGCCGCCAGACCAGCTTAAAAATCTTTCCGGGGTTTGAGCTGTCCACCGGCTGGCCGCCCGTGCCGATGAATAGCTGTGAAATAAAACACAAGCAGTCACACGAAAGCGTCAGCTGACACGCACCGGTGGAAAACGCGTCGCTCGGTGAGTCCGAGGGCTGTTGCGATGCTATCAAGGAGTCGCTTCTTGTTACTTCCGGGGTCTGGAAAGGTAAAATGGGTGTGTTCTCGAGTTGTCTCAGGATTCGCTCCAGCTCTGCTTGGTCCATCTCGTTCAAGAGGTCCCGGCTCCACCATACGATCCAGGGTGGAACGTGACAACGCCGTTCCACTTCTTGGAGATGGCCCGAACTCGCTCCCTCCAGTCCCCTGAGAGAACAAAGGTCGCGAGTCCGGGCTGCGTGGCGGCGTTGGGCTCTCTGTCGTGATAGAGCCTGAGTACGTCTTCTGCCGTTTGGATGACGGCTGGTCCTGGCTGTCGGTCATGGTCCTGTTGGTTTGGCTGTCCACATGGGATACTGCTGTCGGCGTCGGAGACGGCGGCGGGGCTGACGGCGGCGGCGATGGCGACTCCTCCAGGGGCAGGGGAATCTCCACGACTACTGGCGCTTCGCGGTCCTGGAGTTCTACGACGCTGACCGATGGTGGGGCTAACTGCATCTTCTTCCTCGCCTGGAAGTTGCCCAGGAGGAGAGTCCTGATGTCCTGTGGTTGACGCAGCATGTAGTTCTCCGTCGACAGCATCCCTGAATACCAGCGGATGCCGAGCAGTCCCACCTTCGTCTTCTCCAGATTCATCAGTGTCGTGGCTAGCGTCTTGCGCCAGACGAAGTTTGTCAGGTTGGTGGCGCATAACACGTAGGACGTGTTTCTCGTACTCACCCACTTGCGCATCGTAAGAGTAGGACTCTTCCGATGCAGAAGCTCCGGAGTCGCTCTCAAAATATGTCGGGCCCAAGAGCGCATATGATCGACAAGGTTGCTCGGGTTCGGTTGACTTATCTCGAACACGTAGGTCCTCTGATGGAGAACGTGGCCTCCCGTCGGATGGTACACCAGGTCCTCTGGAGCCACCGGGTACCGCGTCAGGGTCGTTCGATGCATTCTGTAAATAATACAAATAAGTATTATAAATTAATATTAATAACTAGTAAGAACTAATACTACTTTTATAATAAATATTTGTATTACTTACTTGCATCATCAACGAAGAAGACTTGTAGAATCAGCAGAGCGATGAGTGTGACTGGCGACAGCACTTCACCAAGCACAGAACACAACTGAAATTGCTCCGCGTTATCCGCACTCTTTATTCATCATGGCAAAAGTGTTCCACAATCACGTCACACAAACGGGAGCCAATGGGAAGCTCCCAATGCCCATGCCCTCAGGCGCGCGCGAAGACCAGCCTCGGGGGGGAGGCCCGTCGAGCACACAATCATCACTCATCATACATGCATACCTCCAAAGGATGTTGGCCACTCGGCTACGCAGACTATACTAACCTGATATGCGAAGCATGTGATTATTTATATCGTCCAGATGACGGCAGTATGCCTCCCACCAGGTTGACGAGTCGATCTGGGCCGGAGGAGGTCTCAAGGTGCCCGCTGTGTGTCGGCGATCCCCTGTAGAACTTATTTCCCGGCTGAAAATGAAAGTCTTAGTCCGGCTCTGAAGGGCGTTGCGATCCGCGTCGTGAAGGAATGATCCGAGTACGGTGTTGGTGGTTGCAAAAACCGGTACACGCTCGAGCAGTTCTCCTGATGTTTCATATTTTACTTGCACATGCATGACCTCCCCCCCTAGAAGTTTTTTAAAATCGTCTTTATTGATTTCGCTTACGGTTAGCTCCTCCATGAGCGCCATGGGTGCTTGCAGTAACTGAGAAAGGTAAAACGGAGAGTTATTGTTCACGGCGGTCATTCTACTGGGTTCGTGGAGATCTAGGAGGGAGGTCATGACAAGTGTTTTCCCAGTGGTAGTGGGTCCGTAGAGGAGAAGCGTGTTCGTTTTGACCAAGTGCTTGTCAGCAACTATCTCGACCCATGCGAGAAACTCTGTGAGGTCCACGTTGTTTGAGTTGAAAAGATGACGAATCCACACCAGGTTTTCACTTTCTCTCTCGGCCATGTCGCACATGCCGTAAAACTCGTGGTGAACGGCCCAAAACGGTTTTGTCTTCAAGCGCTTCATGCGCTGCGAGTGTTCAAATTGAATCACTGTACGAACCCTGTCTTTAAAATTAGGGGTCAGGGCGTACAGTGATCCAAACTCTTCTTCCGTTATGCTTGTCATGAAGGAGCCGGTCGTCTTAGACTGATACTTTCTGACGAGAGAAGTAATGTATCCCACCTCGGCCTCGGTGTGATGCTTTTTCGCCAGGTTTCCTTCGTTGACGTCCACTCGCCGTTTGTTCCTCGCGTTCTCTGCAGCCATGTTGGTGAGGTCCTCGTCGTTTGCAGAGCACGAGCCTCCACAAAACAGAGCTCCGTCAGGTGCTGCCACCGCTGCCGCCGCCGCGTCGTCCACCTCATCCTCGTTGTCCTGTCGTCGGTAGAGTACTGGATCCAAAAGTTCCTGTAACTTATGGAGCACAGACCTGATCCACTTTACAGAGGCGTGTCGGAGACCAGAAAAAGAAGTTTTTTCGAACCCATAACGGGATATGTAAACCATCCACCGGATGGCGTTCCTGATGATCTGATATGTGAGGGTAGCCTGGAGCTTCTGTCGCTCGGTGAGTCCGAGGGCTGTTGCGATGCTATCAAGGAGTCGCTTCTTGTTACTTCCGGGGTCTGGAAAGGTAAAATGGGTGTGTTCTCGAGTTGTCTCAGGATTCGCTCCAGCTCTGCTTGGTCCATCTCGTTCAGAGGTCCCGGCTCCACCATACGATCCAGGGTGGAACGTGACAACGCCGTTCCACTTCTTGGAGATGGCCCGAACTCGCTCCCTCCAGTCCCCTGAGAGAACAAAGGTCGCGAGTCCGGGCTGCGTGGCGGCGTTGGGCTCTCTGTCGTGATAGAGCCTGAGTACGTCTTCTGCCGTTTGGATGACGGCTGGTCCTGGCTGTCGGTCATGGTCCTGTTGGTTTGGCTGTCCACATGGAATACTGCTGTCGGCGTCGGAGACGGCGGCGGGGCTGACGGCGGCGGCGATGGCGACTCCTCCAGGGGCAGGGGAATCTCCACGACTACTGGCGCTTCGCGGTCCTGGAGTTCTACGACGCTGACCGATGGTGGGGCTAACTGCATCTTCTTCCTCGCCTGGAAGTTGCCCAGGAGGAGAGTCCTGATGTCCTGTGGTTGACGCAGCATGTAGTTCTCCGTCGACAGCATCCCTGAATACCAGCGGATGCCGAGCAGTCCCACCTTCGTCTTCTCCAGATTCATCAGTGTCGTGGCTAGCGTCTTGCGCCAGACGAAGTTTGTCAGGTTGGTGGCGCATAACACGTAGGACGTGTTTCTCGTACTCACCCACTTGCGCATCGTAAGAGTAGGACTCTTCCGATGCAGAAGCTCCGGAGTCGCTCTCAAAATATGTCGGGCCCAAGAGCGCATATGATCGACAAGGTTGCTCGGGTTCGGTTGACTTATCTCGAACACGTAGGTCCTCTGATGGAGAACGTGGCCTCCCGTCGGATGGTACACCAGGTCCTCTGGAGCCACCGGGTACCGCGTCAGGGTCGTTCGATGCATTCTGTAAATAATACAAATAAGTATTATAAATTAATATTAATAACCTTAGTAAGAACTAATACTACTTTTATAATAAATATTTGTATTACTTACTTGCATCATCAACGAAGAAGACTTGTAGAATCAGCAGAGCGATGAGTGTGACTGGCGACAGCACTTCACCAAGCACAGAACACAACTGAAATTGCTCCGCGTTATCACGTTATCGTCATCACTCGACACCACCCTGATGCCACGGCGGCGGACAACACTCGTCCGGTGCCTAGCCGGCCGGTGTTTGTACATACCCGGCCGCTGTCTCTGGATCCGGCAGGCAGCAGCGACGGTCTCTCCTCCGCCACGTGGTGGAGGAGGCGCCGCCACAGGTCTTCCGTGACGGCCACCTCGAAGTTCGACGTGGCGGAGGTCTTGAACTCAAAATTTCTGATGAGCTATCGCTGCTGCCCGTGGATTTCGGCGGTCTGCGGGCACACATGAAGCCGAGTTGAAACAATCAAATCGCTGACGGTCGGCACAATAACAGGCAGTACAGGAGGCCGCAGCGCGAGCGACGCACGGCACAGTGGTCGGGGCGCGCGCACGGCATCAGATCGTGAACAGTCGACGCTGTTTAAACAGCAGCCCGGCGGAAATGCACCACGAGCAAGGCGCAGCATAGCGATCGGTCCGGCTCCTGCTGCCACTGCTGCTGCTCACTCTGGCGTCGATGACGGCGTCGACCGTTATGCCGGTCACGTGGCTCGGGCGTCCGGCGCACAGGACCATCATGATGGTCATCAGGCCGTTGCGGGACGCCCGAGCCACGGCCGGCAGGGTGGCGACGCCGGTAGACTGTGGGCACGCCGTGATCCGGGCGACGTACGAGCTCTGTCGGCAAAAGGGCATCCGACCAAGTGCAAGACGGCCACGAGAGTCTTCCAGCCACGCCGCCCGCACCGCGCAGAAGTCGCGCAAAACAATGACGACAGCAGTGGGGACGCGACGAACGGCGCCGAGACGGATCTCATGAGAGCGACGCAAGCGAAACCGTGTAACTACAGGCGACAGACAACACAGCGCCGCCGCCAGTCAATCACGCACGGCGAGGAAGCGCTGCTGCGTGGAGATATCCACGACGCGGGCTGACTGGGCCTCGTGGTGGCGCTGCCGCTCCCAGTGCGCCTCCTGGAGGGCTTTCGCCAATCCAGGGAGGCGCTCCTGGATGGCCTGTGAATGGAGAGCGCGTCGTTAGCCGACGGCGGCGAAGGTGGGGCGCGGCGCCACAGGACGCGACAATCGGTACAAGATACTCGTGAACACGGTCAGCAGCCGTTGTGAACACTCACGGGCACGCGCGGCAGCCACGGCTGGAGGCCCAGGCAGTCCGCGTCGATGGCCAGGTAGGAGACGATTTTTTTCAGGCAGCGGATGTGGACTTTGATCGTTGCGGAGGTGCACTGGCGCGCCCGCTGCTGGTGCGCCAACCACCCGTCCGGCCGCTCGACGGCCAGCTCCGGGCCGCTGAGCGCGGCCAGAACGTGCTGCGCCCGCACCCGCTTTGGGGCGGGGCGGGGCCGGCGCGCCGGCCTCCGTCTGCCGCTGCCGCGTACAGATGTCGTCAGACTGTCGACAGTCTGCAGCACCACCGGACGGGTGGTGCTGCATGGATTTTAGAAGCAAGGAGAACGAGGTTGAGGGGCTGCCGGCAAGAAATGAAGAAGAGGAGCAACGGCGGAAAATGAAGAGAGAAAAAAAGAAAAAGAAGAGGAAGGACCACCGAGACGAAGAACGTCGCGAGAAGAGACAGAAGAAAAAAAGAGAATGGGAGAAGACTCAGAGAAAAGGAAAAAGAAGAAAAAAAGACGCGGTCGCAGTCGCAGAAGTCGACCGCAGCTAGATCCGGTAAGTTACGCGCATTGCTGCTTCATGATCCATTTATTTTCGTGTACCCGTTTTGCACTAGATGTGACTGTGCTCGACATCCCATGCAGTCAGACTGCGGGACGCGTTTGCACACATCAATTGATATGTGTTTTTGTATCACATATCATTGCGAACGTGTAGCACGTTTCGTCCCAAGCTTCACCTGTTTTCAGGTGCTCATGTAAACCATTCTCAATCGTGTGTTCACGCATGCACGCTGAATAGAAATGCGCATAAACTAACATGGAATTGACATCATCCATTTACAAACGGACATCTCAAGTCAGGCGTTTCCAATTTGTCGTTCGCATTGCCGTCTCATCACGTTCTGAGCATTCTTGGCGTCGTTTTGTTGCCAAAATTGTTTAGCCAGCCCGTCTGTTTTCCATGCAGAGGGAGCCTTATCTCGCACTCCCACGCCAACACCAACCGAGGCGGAGGAGGCGGCGACGGCGACGGCGGCACCGTTCGCCCAACGGGAGCCGTTGCCGTCGTCGCCAGAACACGACGACTCCCCGATGGAGTACGGTAAGTGTGTTTGTGTGTCTGCGAGTGTATGATGCTTCTCATCCTGTCTATTTCACCCAGTCTCGCACGAGCTTCAAATGCTCAATGATGATGTTGATAATGAATGATTGAAATGAAGATCGGTCATGTGAATAGAAATGAATGAAAAAATGGAAAATTTAAATGAAAAAATATAGAAAAGTAAAATATGATGGACTACACGAATTGACTTTGAAGACAACTGCGCATAACCCATCATGGAGTGGGCTATTTACAATCGAACATGTGAAGTCGTGTGTTTGGAATCTGCTGCTGGAGCCATTGCCGTCGAATCACGTTCTGGGCGTGCTCCGGATGTTTTCCCGTTGATTTATGCGTGTTGCTATCCCGTCTTTTTGTCGTGCAGAAGAGCCTCCGGCGGCAGCAGAGCCGCAGCGGCGGCGGCCGGAGCTGGACCCGGACTGGGAGCCGCCGTCGCCTTCCTCGGCGTCTTCGGCGGCTCCCAGTGAGCGGGAAACATACCCATCCGCATTGGAACCGGTCCTGCAGGCCGGAGGCCAGCAGGGGCCGGCGGCGGCCGCCCCGGCCACCGACAGAAGCTCATGTAAGTGAGGAAAGTTCAACGGTTTTCACCGTGTGTAACCGTAGACTGCGTGCATCCAGGTCCTGGTGCCGAAATCCGCACGTCGACAAGCGAGCGTATCTGTGCATCGAACGAATGATCGTGATGTGCGTGCGTTGCAGCGTGCCAGCCGCGGAGGGGTCGGTGGCGCGGAGGCGCGACCACGGCGCAGCGCCAGCGCCACGCCTGCCGCCTGCCGCCCTGCGAAGGGCGCACCTATTTAAACCTGACGCGGCACGTCCGCACCGTGCACCCGGAGGTAGGCATCGGCGTGCATTGTGCGTGCTGCCATTGCACGGCTTGATGTGTTTTTGCGTGCAGCTGCGCCGAGTACGTCACGCATGCATATAGCTGTCGGCTGTGTGTTTCAGCTGGCTCACCGTGCCGCTGAGGAGGCCCGGCGGCAGCGGCAGACGGAGGCCGGTGCGCCCGCCACGCCCCCAAAGCGGGTGCGGGCGCGCTGGGAGTGCCCATTTGGCGACGACGACCCGGCCACCCAGTGCCGGGCCGTCGTCGTCAATATCACCCGGCACCTCCAAACCCACCTGCCGGTGGGCACCATCGAGGTACGTGCAATGTGCAACTGTGTGAATGTGTTGACGTACTGCCGTGCATTCGCTGCGTGCGTGCGTGCGTGCGTGCGTGCGTGCGTGCGTGCGTGCGTGCGTGCGTGCGTGCGTGCGTGTGTGTGTGTGTGTGTGTGTATTTGTGCGCGCGCGCTGCCGTCCCCTGCGACCGCCGGTTGTGCGTGACATCAGTGGCCGCTTGTCCACAGTACCGACAAGCCTACGCCCGGGCGCGGCGCGCCGACGCCGGGCCGCCGTCGGCCGCCGCGAACGTCCCCGCAGAAATCGTCGGCCTCGAGGAGATGCTCGAGGCCTTCTCGGCGTTTCTGCGGGGCGTTCGCGGCGGCTGCTGCCCCCCTATTAAAGTTCAGCGCCATCTGTGGGCGGTAAGCGCCACCTGCGACGCGTCTGTCGTGTCATGTCACGTCGCGTCGATGTGTGTCGTCACGGTGCGTCCGTCGCCGTGCATTCGTCATCTCGCGGCTGGTGGCCGTGCTGGTGTTGTCGTCGCCGGTGTGCTGTTGCGCGGCATGCGTCGTCATGCGGACTCCGTTTGTTCCAGCTGCGTCTCCTCGTGCCGGAGGTGGTGCCCGGCCGGTCGGCCGACCGGCTCCGGCCGCAGCACCTTCTGGCCGCGCTCAGCGGCCCGGAGCTGGCCGTCGAGCGGCCGAACGGCTGGCTGGCGCACCAGCAGCGGGCGCGCCAGCGCACCTCCGGCACCATCAAAGTGCACGTCCGCTGCCTAAAAAAGCTAATCTCATACCTGGCCATCGACGCGGACTGCCTGGGCCTCCAGCCGTGGCTGCCGCGCGTGCCCGTGAGTGTTCACAACGGCTGCTGACCGTGTTCACGAGCGTCTTGTACCGATTGTCGCGTCCTGTGGCGCCGCGCTCCACCTTCGCCGCCGTCGGCTAACTACGCGCTCTCCATTCACAGGCCATCCAGGAGCGCCTCTCTGGATGGGCGAAAGCCCTCCAGGAGGCGCACCGGGAGCGGCAGCGCCACCACGAGGCCCAGTCAGCCCGCGTCGTGGACATCGCCCTGCAGCAGCGCTTCCTCGCCGTGCGTGATTAACTGGCGGCGGCGCTCTGTTGTCTGTCGCCTGTAGTTACACGGTTTCGCTTGCGTCGCTCTCATGAGATCCGTCTTGGCGCCGTTCGTCGCGTCCCCGCTGCTGTCGTCATTGTTTTGCGCGCGTTCTGCGCGGTGCGGGCGCCGTGGCTGGACGACTCTCGTGGTCGTCTTGCACTTAGTCGGATGCCCTTTTGCCGACAGAGCTCGTACGTCGCCCGCATCACGGCGTGCCCACAGTCTACCGGCGTCGCCACCCTGCCGGCCGTGGCTCGGGCGTCCCGCAACGGCCTGATGACCATCATGATGGTCCTGTGCGCCGGACGCCCGAGCCACATGACCGGCATAACGGTTGACGCCGTGAACGACGCCAGAGTGAGCAGCAGCAGCAGCAGCAGGAGCCGGACCGATCGCTGTGCTGCGCGTTGCTCGTGGTGCATTTCCGCCGGGCTGCTGTTTAAACAGCGTCGACGGTTCACGATCTGATGCCGTGCGCGCGCCCCGACCACTGTGCCGTGCGTCGCTCGCGCTGCGGCCTCCTGTACTGCCTGCTGTTGTGTCGACCGTCAGCGATTTGATTGTTTGAACTCGGCTTCATGTGTGCCCGCAGATCGCCGAAATCGACGGGCACCAGCGACGGCTCATCAGGAACTTTGAGTTCAAAACCTCCACCACGTCGAACTTGAAGGTGGCCGTCACGGAAGACCTGTGGCGGCGCCTCCTCCACCACGTGTACAAAGGTCGGCCGGCGGCCAGGCACCGGACGAGTGTTGTACGCCGCCGTGGTATCGGGGTGGTGTCGAGCGTGGGCATTGCGTTTTACACCGGTGCGTGTCAGCTGACGCTTTCGTGTGACTGCTTGTGTTTTATTTCAGAGCTATTCATCGGCACGCGCGGCCAGCCGCTGGACACGTTCCAAAGCCGGCAAGATTTTTAAGCTGGTCTGGCGGCGGGCGCTTCCGGACGACGCCGTGCCCGATCTCACCGCCAGCGGCATCCGATACGGTGCCGTGATCGGCACGGCGTCGGCCGAGCCGGACATGCAGGGGTAAGCCGGCACACCGCGTTGCCAGTCTCGTGGTCTACGCTCAGCTAACGGCGCTCTGACGAGTCGTTTCTTAGCACAGTTTTCGTTGTGTTCTGCGTGCGAGCTTTTGCCGTTTAGCTCGGTACTGCTGTGCGTTGTCGCCAACCAATGCACACTGTTCGCATCGCCGTTCGACGGTGGTTAATTTCGACGTCGTTGCTAATCAGTTCACGTGCCCGTTGCAGAGCCGTCGCCGCTGCCATGGCACACTCGGAGGCGACGTCCAGGCGGACGTACGACGTCTTTGACGTCGCCGGAACGTCGTCCCGCCTGGCCGGCATCGCCTCCCTGGAGCGGCAGCGGCGCCGCTCCAGCGTGGAGGTCGGCTCGGCGGCCGGCGGCAACAACGGCGGCGGCACCAGCCCGACGAGCACTACGGACGACGAGTCCGACGCGGACGTGGACTGCGGCTCGCTGGTGCCGCCGTCCGTGACGGCCCTGCCGCCCGAATGGCGGGCCAGGTTCGCAGGCCTGCCGCCGGCACGGGTGTCGGTCGGCGAGGAGGCCGGCACATCTGGCGTGGCCTCTGCCGCCACCGCCGCCGCCAACGCCGGCCAGCCCGCCGCCAGCGCCGGCCAGCGCGCCTCCAGCGCCAGCCAGCCCGCCGCCAGCGCCGGACAGCCGCGAGCCTGCCGCCGAGCGTGCCACACGAGCCGCCGGTGCCCGACGGCTCGTGTAGCACGCTGAGGAAACAGCTGTGCTGCAGGCGGCTGCAGATTTCATTGTCGGCCGCGTCACCACATATGATGCCTATGGCATTCTAACAACACCCGGAGTGACGACCGCGCTTTCCCGCTTTTCAAAATGCCCAATCTACGAAAAAGCCAAATATCTCCGAAAATGGTATCTCCGAGGAAACCTGATCATGGAATTTCTCTTTTGCCAATATCTATCTTTTCGATGTTTTTTGATGTTTTTGTTTCTGTGTTTTATTGGATGTCCTTGTGTACTTACAACAAACATGTGAATATAGTTAAACGTTCCTGTACTTCATCTTTATCAATGGAATGTGAGGCTCCAAGTGACATTCGATAACGAAATGTCGGCAATGACGAACAACGAACGACGTCACAGGCGATCACTATGCACAAGACGTAAACTGTTTTCTTTTCATTTTCATTATGGAGAGGAGACATTGCATTGCACGGCAGAAATATCTGGCAATGGACGCGTACCAGAAGCCATAATTTCTTAACAACGCAAAATTAAGCAATGTTGGACGCGATTGTCGAATTAACAACCGCCCGTATCAAAGTTAAGTGATTTCAATAAAACAGTAATTAACAGCGATTTCTGTTGAAAAATCGTGCCCAAGTGCAGATTGATGCATTAGGAGACCATCCCATTGATACTGTTTATTGTAATTACATCAATACGGCCATGAGATACGATTTTATAACGTCTATGACGCATTTTTAACACTCACTCTTTTCTCCTCCCTTGTGCTAACTTAAGACGTTTTATTGGCACAACGATCTGACCTACAGAGAAATAAGACGACGAAAAGGCATCAGAATTGAACTGAAGTGCTTAAAAAGTGAAAAACTTAACGTTGATGACCCCCTGTACTTAAGCATCATTGGGTCGGCACGCCCATCTAAGAACGGTAGAAAAACGGGAATCTTAAGCATCACGTAACCACCTAAGCATCATGGTAGCCGAACGCCAAATACACTAAGCATCATAGCGTGGTTACCCGTAGCCAAAGCATCACGCGTAACCCTAAGCATCATTGCCAGGCTACCTCGGTACGTTTTCCCGGTGCATCTTTCTTAAGCATCGGTGTAGCCAAAGCATCATGTGCTTAAGCATCATAGGTAGCATGGTGGCCATGAAGTAGCCAATGGCAAATGATGCTTAAGCTTAAGCATCACGGGTAGCCACCTCCTTAAGCATCATTTTTTGGCACGCCGCAATGTTACTAAGCATCATCAAACCGGGAAAAAATACCGCGTGAGGGTAAAATAGGACCATCCCATCAGCGTTTGTTCATGGTACGAAAATGTGCCGAAAACCGCCAAGAACGGGCACAAACTTTACACACTTTTTCGAATTTATTACTTGCATCTCATCCCATGGATATGGCAGCATTCGGTAGCATCGCAAACGAGCGGCAATTGCGAAAGGAACCCTTGTACAAAAATATTTGCGGTAGACAGGAATGCGATCAGAATGGTTTGCTCCAGGTTACAGTGCCCGGTGGTTCGCTTTGTTTCATACGCAGTAGCTAGCGTTTATTAACTAGCGTGGTTCTTTGGCACGTTGGTTGGTATGTAGCCATATAGTTTAGTGCTAACGATGCGGAAAATCGGAAAAACGGATATTGGACAAACGCTGAAGCACCAATACAACACCTTCCCTTTTTTTCCCTCCCCCCCCCCCCCCCCCTAAAAAAACCCCCACTTGCCCAAAAAAAAAATCTTTTTAAAATGCAACAAGAATTTTCCCCCTTTTAAAAAGGTTTTTGCATACATGAAGCAAACAATTCTAAATTGTGTGCTCCTTTTACCAATGGTGTAATGCTAGTGCAAGGACACTTATGCGAGATTTCTATGTATGTTTGGCAAGGTCTAACTTGCCACAAGGCTGTGGCAGGGGTGGGAGGGGGAGGCTAAGCATATAAAAAAATTGTGTCTATGTCCTAAGTCCTGTTATGGCGATACACTTCCAAAATACTTGCTCGGTGACTCGTGCTATCAAATCAAATGGCAGGACCGGATTCCATGGATGGCCTATTCCAACCTCCCAAAACGTCCTCTAGGGGCCTCTGTTACTTTTCCGGAGAAATGATCGCTTGCCCTTGTCGCCATGCTGGATCAGCCCCTGCGAACTGGCCACCATTGGCTTTGTCGGCTCCGCGTTCCTTGGTTGGTCATTGGGTTACTAATCGACGTTCTCGACTTCCCGTGATTTCGCGTCGCAACCTCTCACGCCGCTTGTCGCGAGGGACGGAGAAATGTCGCTATTACCCGGACTAGAACCGGGGACCTTTCGGCCTCAAGGCGTGCTGAACGTTTCCGATGCCCTTCGAAAAGAAAAGGTACACGCCCCCCCCCTACAAGAAAAAAATCACCACGAAAGGTCTTTTCCCGAATGCCTTGCCTATTCGCCGTAAATAACCACTTTCCAGTATTACTGAAATATTTTGCATTGCCAAACTATGGCCATGTATGCACAGTAGAAATGTCAAAGCAGGTTTTTCGTCCTGGCCTGCCGTGCACTTTAAAGACTTCACTGACATGCCTTCGATAATGTCCTACCACTTCGAGTCTTCCCATCAACCAAACCGAAAACAAGGTGACTGAACTCCGCGATTTTTGGCCGGTAGATAAGGATAGAGGATCCTTAGCGGGGGGGGGGGGCCTTGACAGGGGGCTCCGAAGGGCCAGCATGCCCCCTGGCTGTGCGTTTGCTCTTTACAATAATGTCTGTAATAATACGGTAATAATGCCAACTCCACAGCTATTCAGGCAACCTAAAAATTGTCCACATACTGAAAACCCTTACTGACATCCACATTTTCGAAGATGAAATTGTTAACTGGCACAACACTTCGGTACAAGTCAAAGCACACTATGTCTGTTTCATGTCATGCATGCATCGACTAGTCGTGACCTCATTTGATCGTCCTTATCCGCTGCCCGCTGACCTGGTCCGTCTGGATCCTTTACAACCGTATCATCGGCCCAGTTCCGCTAACCATCCAGTCATCCGTCAACGTTTGCCGCACCACCACCTCCCACACCACTCAGCCCGTCTTTGTGGAGGAGTTGACCTATCCACAGGAGAAGACAACATATTTTGGCAGGAATGATGATCTGCACGCCCACCTGATGGGGCAGGAGGGGTCTCTCCCACAAACGCAAGATCCGCAACAGCTGCAGACACAAACACATGACCAGCAGCATGCGCAGTCACAGTATCAGCAGCAACACAGGAAGAGCAGCAGGACGCACATCCACGGCAGACACGGACACAGCAGCAACAGACACAGTCACGGCAGCAGACACAGCATCTGCAGAAACAGTCACAGCAGCAGCAGACACAGTTACAGTAACATCAGCAGACGCCGCCGCAGCAACAGCCACGGCAACAAGCACAGCCACAACTGAAACTGCGACTGACAACTGCAGCCAGAACAGTACAAACGCACGACCACTCGATGCCACACGAAAGCGCAGGTCTCCACGCGCAACTGAAGATCTATTCGTCGAGCGGACCCTACAAGAACTCAGTCCACGAATCCCGGACAGAACGGATGTTAACCGAGCGTTCGGCACATGTGTGACCGCGGAGCTGAGGGAGCGTGACGATGACACCGCGAAATGTCTGCGAGTAGGAATTTTCAGACTGCTCAACGAGTGACTGGTTTCGAGGTCAAAAATTCTGATTCTGATGTGTACAGTGTTCGTTGATGGTACAAACTAAGATATTTCAGTAGACACGGAAGAGGATGTATTGACGACTTGAAGAACTGTTCACAAGAGTGCCTTCTAAAGTGGCTGACTGGTTGCTCGTGCGTGGTTTTGTTAATTTGTTGGCTGGTTACTCGCTGTAGTTACATTGTGTAGTTCTTAGGTCCACCGAGTGTGGCTCCATTTAATCATGTGTTGTTACTCATATTCGTCCGTGAAGGGCTAGTAATATAGCAAAAAAATGAAGACGTTTTTTGTGACGTGATGTACTAATCAACTTCCATTCAGCAGAGCGTTGGCGCGCATACATATGAATGAATGACAGGTAACAACATACGTATCAGACACTTGTTGACCTTTTATCTCCGATCTCCCCACAGTCCTAGCGTAATGTTTGACTGTAACAGTTTGTTCCGAGCTGAGGAGAGGTCGTGGATAAATAAAGCCTCGAGAACCATCAGTTTCCTGACGTCGTTGCATGTTGTCCAGATGGTAGTATTTTCAGTCAGGTGTTCTCTTGTCATGGTAGTGCCATGCTGTTGGTGCACATGATTGCGCGGGGCACCTTCCCTCAGATGCATCGTTAAACATCGAGATAATGTAATGGTGGTGGTGCCAATGTAGTCCGTTGGACGAGGCCTGGATTCCTCGTATGGGCATTTTAATTTGGGTACATGGGTACATGGGTCTTTTTGAGGTCAGTTTTTCTGGAAAAGTTGTTCTTCATGACAAAGTCTCGTCCTGTTGCGCTTCTGTAGTAGATGACGAGTTTCAGTTGTTGGTTGCTATCAGCGCATTTGACGTGTTTGGATATGATGTCACGTACCACTGTTTCATCGACTTTATATGCGATGTTCATATGGTTTCTATAGAAAAGGATTATGTCAACCTTGGTACTACTTCGGTGTCTGAGTAGCAGTTATTGACTAAGTGATTGACTGAATAGCCGGTTCGCTACAAGGCTAGCGTAATCGAAGCCATTGTTAAACGGGCTATCAGAACTTGCTCCACCTGGGACGGCATCCACAGTGAATTTGTCAGACCAAAGTCGATCTTAGTTAATGATGGCTACTCAAACACAGAAGTAAAACAGGAAATTCGCCAGCAACTGGACAGGAAGATAAGCCAACAGCCAAACCACAACAACAAGGTTAACGACATAATCCTGTTCTATAGAAACCATATGAACATCGTATATAAAGTCGATGTAAGAGTGGTACGTGAAATCATATCCAAAAACGTCAAATGCGCTGATAGCAACCAACAACTGAAACTCGTCATCTACTAAAGAAGCGCAAGACAACGAGACTTTGTCGTGAAGAACAACATTTCCACGAAAACTGACCTCAAAAAGACCCATGTACCCCTGTACTCAAATTCAAGTGCCTATACGAGGAATGCAGGCCTCGTCCAACGGACTACATTGGCACCACCACCATTACACTATCTTAACATTTAACGATACATCTGAGGGAAGGTGCCCCGCGCAATCATGTGCACCAACAGCATCGTACTACCATCACAAAGAACACCTGCCTTAAAATACTACCATCTGGACAACATGCAACGACGCCAGGAAACTGATGGTTCTCGGGGCTTTATTTATCCACGGTCTCTCCCCAGCTCTGAACAAACAGTATAGTCAGACATTACGCTTGGACTGTGGGGAGATTGTAGACAAAAGGCCAACAAGTGTCTGATACGTATGCTGTTATCTGTCATTCATTCAGATGTATGCGCGTCAACACTGCTGAATATAACTTGATTAGTAAATCATGCCACAAAAAATGTACTATTTTTTTTTTGCTGTGCTAGTGGATGAGAGTAGACCAACATATACAAAGTACTTCAAATATATCTAAATGTTCTTTACAAGGACTAATGATTGATCTATTTCTGACGATGGAGAAAGCATCTCCGAAACGTCAAATACAAGATATATCAGCTCACTTGGTAATTCAATTGTGAATTTACCGATACATCACAAGACGACTATAAGAGCTACTGACTATAAGAGCTACTTTATTAATAACACTCCACTTTCGGTCCGAAGACGGACCATCTTTCGCCACATGGACGGGCTGACCGCAAGGTTTGCGTTGGACAGTGCACGTTTGACTTGTTGTAAGCGTTGCGTTATTTTTTATACCTTTACCCGTTGACAACCAAAGTTCGAGGCAAAGCAAGCAAGAAAGCAAGCAAGCAAAAAAAGCAAAAGCAAGAGGCCGGTACGAATGGGACTCAGTCTATAACCACTTTGTACTTCACGAGAGACGAATGGCGGAGCATGACCAAAGGGCCCACCATGAGTAACAGCCTGTGTCCTGAATGGACGCACCGTTGATGCAAGAAGCATGAGTCTTCGACGGCCGAACCTTGTCCGTTTGTCTTCCGGTACGGACATCTCAAACAGGGTACATCGAGGAAGGTGAGCGGCCACGTGTTTTCTGCTCGTGCCACGTGCAAGGCGCCAGTCCGCTCCGTGCAGATGCTTTTTAAATCAAAGTGCCGTTCATCGGCCGTGGAGATGTGGTCAAAGTGATGGTGATGGCCGCAGGCACCAGGAACCACTCAGTGAGGGTTGGTCGGCACGTGTCTGGAAGCGAACGTTTGTCTGTGGGTGCTAAGGTGGCGTCATATGGGGCCTACAAGATGCGCTCCGAATGCTACGCAATGCCTCAGAAGATCACCTGAGAGCAGGAAATGTTAGCTCCGTTCCGACCGCTGACGTCCTTCGCAAAGCAACCGCGCAACACGACGCAAGGGCTCACTACTCGCCCAGAGTCATCGAAGAGCTGAACCTTTTGAAGAGGGTATCGGCAGATGTCGACGCGAGTAGCGAATCCCTGAAAAGTGACGTTCACGTAATTTCGGACTCGCCGCTGGTGGCTCACGTATACAACGAGGCGACATTTCAAAGATACTGAGCCAAGCCAACCACACTGCACGTAGATACCATTGGATTTGTCACCAGACAGACTGGTACTACCAGGCCGTACCTCTACATGGTGATGGCGGTGAGTGATCATGGATCTTATCCCACCGGTCACATGTTGTCGGAGATCCACAACGTGCCAGTAATCACTTTCTTTCTTCAGCAACTGGCCTACGACTTCCATGCAGCAGTGAAAAAGTCGAACAAGCTCCGGCCTCCACAACTTGTGATGGATATGTCCTGGGCCACCCTGGATGCTGTGTCCATCACCTCCAATAATAGGACCTTGCCGGCATACCTCGATGCTTCTTGGCCGAACCTGGCCAAGTCTGACGACCTTGACAAGTCCGTGCAGCCCGCACGAGAGGTCAAGATCCGTCTGCGTGTCTCCCACATCTGTCACAATGTCGCCAAATCTGTAGCCACACACTAAAGCAAGAGAAAAGTGACGGCAACGAAGATGGTGACCTAGACGTTCGCCAAAACGCAACAGGCGACAACTGTCCAGGAGCTTGAAAAAATCGTTCACCAACATGTGCCGTCTGTTACTGTCATCAAACACGCCTGTGCTGGACATCAGTCCAATGCAGGGTGGGACTGAAGAGGACAGTGGTGCGGAAGAATGCGAAGAACGCAAATCATCGGACCAGCGGTGGTCATACAAGAAAAGCACGAAGACCGGCCGCCGCTTCGACAGTCTGAAAAACCACATCATGGGAAAGATCTCCGAAGAGGGCACAGAGTCTGGGGACAGCGCCAACACCTGCTTCTGCCCAGACCTGGTAAACCGCATCACCGCATGTATAATGCATAATGCCCCTGTCGCCGCTCTGGTCGGGCCGAATGGAGAAACAAACCGTGTCCGACGTCTGTGTGGAAAACTGGCTTAAAACGCTCAAACATCAGATTCTTCTGAACCGGACCAAGCCAATTAGTACCTGGAAAACTGGTGAAACTCATTATGGCAGATATGGCTGCGAGGCGG
Organism: Capitulum mitella; assembly: GCA_030062745.1. Lineage (NCBI taxonomy): Eukaryota > Metazoa > Arthropoda > Thecostraca > Pollicipedomorpha > Pollicipedidae > Capitulum > Capitulum mitella. The sequence continues at coordinate 63,289 of CP099854.1, read as the reverse complement.
AAGAAAGTGGTCATCCCGAAATAACGGGCGAAGAAGCGGTAGAAAGACAGGACAAAGGGCCCTGTAGATGCTAAGGAAACCTGGGGCTCTCGAAAAAAGAGAAAGTTCACATACCGAACTTCAACCGGGCCCTCCAAAGCAGACGACGTAACTCCCGCCCGCAGCACTGCACCAACACCCGGTGGCCAGCACCGCAGGGAGGGACCGGCCGGCCACCACCGCATGGAGAAACCGCAACACAGGGAGAAACCAGCTGGCCAGCACTTAAGTGAGGTATCAGCCGGCCAGCACCTCAGTGAGAAACCAGCTGGCCAACGCCTTAGTATATAGTAATATAGGTGGACATCGAAGGGCAGGATTGAGACTGTGCGCTGGAATGGATTTACCTCCACCACCATCCAGTGCTGCATGGTCTAGAACAGCTGACAAAATTCATTCTGCCTCTAGTGTTGCTTCGGGATTGTGTATGGAAGCAGCTGTGAAAGAGTATCGTACTGATTTGGGACTGACTGAGGAAGATGTTGGTGAAGCTACCGTAAGTTTTGGTGGTAGTTGGCAGAGACGAGGTTTCATGAGCAAGAATGGTGTAGTCACTGCGCTGTCAGTGAATGGGAAGAACTGTAAAGTGCTTGACACCATTGTACTATCTAATCATTGTGATGCATGTTCCAAGATGAAGAGAAAGCTCCCACCAGAGGAGTTTGAGGAGTGGAAAGTTGAGGATCGTGCTGCAGACTGTGCCAGTAATCACTCAGGTTCTGCAGGCTCCATGGAACCAAATGGGATTGAAAAGATGTTCAGCTGCTCAGTCCAAAAGAATAAATTAGAGTACACTGGATTTTTAGGGGATGGCGATAGTAAGCGCTACCCCAGAGTTGCAAATGCTGATCCACCCATCTACCCTGGTAAGGAGATCAGAAAATTGGAGTGTTGTGGACATGTCCAAAAGAGGATCCACAACAGAATGAAAAAGGTTGTCAGTGACAACCAGAAGGTGAAGTTCTATTACAATGGAAAAACTTATACTGGGATCTCTGGTAAAGGTCGCCTCACGGACAAAAAGATAAAGATTATGTAGGGGCATTATGGGGCTGCAGTGAGAAACCATCCAGGAGATGTCCCAGCCATCAAGAAGGCCATTTGGGCCATTTTTCACCATAGGAATGGACAGCATCAAGACTGCCCTCGACTGGTGTGCATTTACCAAGTCTGGTGACATGGAGAAGGCAAACAAGAACTGTCTTCCACAATTTGTTATGGAGAAGATAAGGCCCGTGTTTGAAGAACTATCTTCAGACGATCTCCTGGAAAGGTGTAAACACGGCGGTACTCAAAACGCCAGTGAGGCCTATCACCACCTTATATGGCAGGGTGTTCAAAAAGTACATTTGTCGGACGAAAACGGTTGGAAATAGCCGTCGCTAATGCCACACTTGTGTACAATGGAGGAGAGAGTGAGAGACAAATTGTGCATGACATTTTTGGACTGAATTGTGGAGTGTATACAGAATATGTGCACTCTGTACTTGACAGCCTCCGCATAAAGAATTCGGTAGAGGCCGGCTGTGCAGATAGAAGGGAAGCTAGGCAGCAAAAATCCATCAAAATGTCAAAGACAATTGATTGTACTGACTCTGAGTATGTTCCTGGGGGTTTTAAGTTATATGCTTGTTGATAGTCACTTCCTCTAGCTCATGGCACCAGCTCAAAAACTTTAAACAGGATTTTCTCGAATCTTGATTTTTAGAGACTGTACTTGGTGTAAAACCAAATTTCTCTTTCAGTTTTCGTCCAAATCGTTTGAAATTTTGCAGGATTCCTCTTGAGAGTTCAGGAAAGGTTTTGACCAGACAGTTTTTTGATATGTGCTACTATGATGGAGTACTGGTCGATCGAATTCGTTTTTTTCCGTATTTCAATCCATAATTTTCAAGCATCAGACTTAAATACTGCAAAATTTCATTAGTAGTTCGTTTTATAAAAATCCCTTTGGTCAAAACACGTCTTCAGATGTGTTCTTTGTGTGTGCAAAGTTTGGATGGTGTACCTTCATTCATTTTGAAGTTACTTGGATTCGTACAGAGTAGATGTTTTCATTTGTCGGCCATTTTGAATAAATTACGCAAATTAGTTAGGGTGAAATTTTTGTCTTAATTAACTTTTTACTTTATGACGTACATGTATGCAAAGTTTCAGTTTCATATGAGCTGCATCAAGGATTTTAGTAATTAGGGTGAAACCTAACCTTAAGTTCTGCACTCAGCGAATATCTAAATAATCAACTCACGAACATACACCACTGCGGCAGGCATGCTTTTGTAACAGTGAAACGCTGAACGAACCGAAGTTCTCTCACATTACCTTCAATCGTAGGCTGCAACTTTCGTAGTGTCTTTTTTGCAGTCTCGCAACGTCCATGAGACGTCTCGACCCATGAACATAAAAGCCCGTTTGCCGAACATCACTGACCTAAATGTTAATATCCAGTAGAATGTAGACCCTTGACCTCAAGTCACAATGTCCTGTGACATTTTTTCGCCTTTCGTCTCATTGACCAGTCCTCTCGATTGTCATATGGGCGCCACTATACACTAACAACCGCTGATGCACTGGTCATAGCGCATTTTTGCATTCGTCATGTTTTTCCCTGTTCAGCTGTTTTGTTATTTCAGTTTTGTGATTGACGTGTATTCTTACGGTATATTTGCACTTTTCCAGCCAGGAGTCCTTCATCCTCTTGTCCCCTGTCCTTTCGAACCAGCAACGTCGTGGTAAGACCAGCTCCAGTCCTTGTGGTTGACATCATTATTGGCATCCCATCATGCATTACATCCAAGCCATGGCTGAAATGGAAGCATTTTTCAGTTCTATGCTGTACCACCTCAACAGGCCTAAGTTTGAGGAGCCTGAAAAGCTGTTTGCTGAGTGTAAAAAAGGCCTTTTATGAGGTATGCAGGACATATAGTCGAGCTCTTCATGTGAAGTCTACACCCAAACCCAACCAGAATGTGGACCAGACAGCCGCGGCTCACCTCCGACTCTGTGATCGCCTAAAATCACTGCCCATTTCGCCAACTGGAGATGGAAACTGCCTTTTCAATTCGGTCTCATTAGCAATCACCAACTCTGAGGCGTACGCCACGGAAATTCGTTTGAGAGCCACGACTAAACTTGTTTTACATGCCCAGTACTACGAAGGACTGACGGACGCGGGACTGATGTCAGCCACCTGCGACCCGCCAATGGTGGAAGCCATCAGATATCGTGAAAATCATAAGTGGGCTGGCATGTGGCATATCTATGCCACAACTGCCGTCATCGGGAGGGACATCGAACCGATGTTCCCTCTAGTTCACGGTTCTGACAACTGGTGCAGTCGTCTGATGAACCAGCTTATCCACCCCAGGCCAGGTACGCAGGTGCCTGGGGATGGCATATCCATCACGTGGTCCAGCGTTGCGCTGCGGAAAAGACAGAACTATGGGCCTGCTGGCTGGGCGTTCAATCACGCTGTACCTCTATATCCCATCGCCTTTGAAAACAGTAATATGGACGTGATCGATCCTGTCGCCAATATCACTCGTACCGACATGCACAGCGATATAATGAACACTGCCGAACGCTGGACCTCAAATGCCCTGTGTGTGACCCTCGACGGAGACAATATTGACTCAGAGACCGACATGACAGTTTCAGACCGTGACAGCGAAGAGAGCAGGACGGACTCTCCGGGACGGGGAATGTCACGTGGATCCTGCTGTGCCGAGGAGATGCTCGACATTTCTGAACGAGAGGAGGAGTCAGCGACATCTGGGAAAAGTACAACTGTCAACAAAAGACGGACGGATTCAATCTACCTAATCTACGGATTCAATCTACTTCCAAAATGCTTTTTTCCAGTTCCAAACACGTCATCGGATGTGTGTGTCTGGGACTGCCGTCTGATGCTGAAAAAGTGAAAACCATTCCAAAAAGAATCATGACGTCATCACTTGACGGATCACTTGATCATGACATCAATCACTTCCTTCAGTGTCGAACATTCCTGCAGCAATGAAACTGATGCGGTCGGAGATGATTTGGGAGCTTGGCGCCATTACGGACAGCACTCCCGTCTTTTCTGTATCGATTCCGCAATTAGAGAAATTCGTAACTGCAGCCGTGATCCCAAAGGCCACCACAAAGGCTATTTGACTTCATTTAGGCGGGGCAACAAAATGAAGTGGAGTGAGATGTCCGAAAGTGACGTTGTGACTGCCACCCGAAAAATTTGTTATCTGTCAGCAGTCACAAATCTCAAGAAGATGACTGCTTTTACAAGTGCAACAGGGAAATATGACATTTTCATTAAACACGCGGGCCAAATGTCCTCTGCCAAACATATCCATGGGAATTCTCGTCATGACGTGCCATACATTAGAACGCCACGCACGATACTAAGAGACGTAGAGCGCGAGGCCAGGGACGCGTCACCGAAAAACGTGTGCCAAAGAAGGGTTTTGGAAACATCTGACGAACCTCCTAGGGATCATAAACAAGTTAAATATCTTAAAAATAAAGCCAAAGCGGCCACACAGCGCACTACGACGCGCTATCCTGATCCTCAAATGGAAGTTTTGAACCGCGTAATAACTGAAAATCGAAATGATTTCAAGGATGTCAGGTTTGTAAGGGAAGTTACGCTCTCGGATACACCAGTCATATTTCTTTACACGGATCAACAGGTCACAAATTTCAACAGATTCTGCTGTGGGTCCCGGCATTCCGTGTTAACCGTTGACACCACACTGAATCTTGGCGACTTCTTTGTGACGGTGTCTTCTTTCAAAAATCTGAACGTGGTAAGGAAAGAATCTGGCAAGCATCCAACGTCGATCGGACCCATAATCCACACGAAAAAAGAGGAAAAGACATATTTGCGTTTGCTTCCCAAATTCGACAACTCATAGAGCACGAGAAATGTTTGCGTGCCATAGGAACCGACAACGATGAACGCCTGAACAGGCCTTTCCTGGTAACGTTCCCGGGGATTACACACTTCCTCTGTTGAGTTTATTTTCGCCGCAGCATCCTCCCGAAACTGCGCTCATCGGCCGTCACGACAACAGTAGACGTCATCATGCACGACCTATTTGACGAAACCTCAGGACTTATAAACATGAGTAATAAAAATGTGTGCCACGAAAGGCTGGATTCACTCTGCAGGAGATAGTGTGCCATGGATGTTAAAGGCGAAGACGTTTGTAGAGCACTTTAGGAAATGCAAGCTCAATAAAATGTTAAAATGTATCAGTTGAGTAAATTTCACGACCAACAGAGCTGAAAGTCTGAAAAAATCTGATTCAACAAGTGGTCGACAACAGAAAACTTAACGTAAATGACTTCAATGATAAGATAAAAGATGTCGTAATCTTTGAGTACCATGAAGTCATCCGGGCTTTGGAATCTGCAGGTGATTTCAACCTCCATGGTATTTACCAGCAGTTCGTCTTCAAATGCATAGTGGATTCAAATTTGTTCGAGAAACAACAAAACGTCAAGGTCTTTTTAACCATGGACCCAAAAGTCATTGCTTTCAACTGCGCGAGATCTAGGAATATTCCTTCCTCTGCTGGCCGCAAACCTTCACAGAAACTACCACTGAAAAGAAAACGTCCTCTGCATATCAATGATCAGCCACGTTATATTGAGGCTTGCACTCCTCAGACCAAAACATGTAAAACGTATTGGGAACCATCTGTTTATAAAGCCACTAAACCACCATTTGATATTCGCCATCAGTCATCTGGAGCCCTGGGAGTATCCAAAAAAGATAAGAAACGATACTGTCCGAGTTGCGATTTTCAAAAATTTGAGTAAAATGTCGTATCACATTTCAAAGTCATGTCTCCTTTCTGGATTTCCCAACATTAGTTCCAGTTCGACACACATCATTATACCAGACAATATTCGTCTCGACTTGTCGGAATGTCACGAATCACATCTGCGGGAGGTATTAAACTTTCCAGTCTGAAGTTTTTCCTTTGCTTTAGCATCTGTTGTACAAATGGCAATCAAATCACTAGGCCGTGGTGAACTTGTCTGGGGGACTTGGTCCCCTCTGTTCAAAGGCGGCCACTGGGGATTCCAGACGTGTTGGTTAGACTGCACTGACAGACACTAACATTGACGAGGCTCCATCTGCTGACGGTGACGTTTGCACCCGACCCTTGCACATGCCAATCAAATCAGTAGGCCGTGGTGGACTTGTCTGGGAGACTTGCTCCTTCTGCACAAGGGCGGCCACTGGGGATTCCAGGCGTATTGGTTTGACTGTGCATGGGTAACAATGACGGGGCCTCCACTCACGTCACAGTGTTGACGAAAACCCCAGTGATTTGCGGGCTATGCTTGCTTTTAGTTGTCGATTTTCGTAACGTTCGTGAAAAGCAAAAGGGTATTGATCTGTTTAACATTTGTAGCTGGAATGTACATTATTTGCAATCTAATGAAACCACTAACATTGTACAACTTCGTTCCAGAACCTCGGGATATGTACGGCTGATACTGGTTACCCAGCGCCACCAGGGTCGGTATTTGGAACCATTATGGGCGATTTCTTGAACAGCAGAGGAGTGGGAACAGTGGGTAAGAGGTGGACCTTAGCATGGGCTTCAGTCTCAATTCTGGCATTTTCCAGGAACCTTTTCCAAATTCCTTTTCGTAGTTCAAAATTTCATACGAAGAACCATTCCGTCATTCATTGTTTTATATTTCAGTTGTGTTCCATGCACACAGCAGGGAGTGCCGCGATTTTGTCACGTTTCTTAACCAAACCTGTAATTTTATCTCATTCCTGTGTCGCGGGGTTTGTGGGTGTGCAGCATTCCTGGCCGTCCGATAATGAATAACGGATTATTTTGAAGACAATTTTGTTTAACATTCGCGCAAGTTCGGAATTCTTAGGTTAACATACAATCCCCGTTGTAAGGAAAACAGATAACTTCACAGGTAGGTGCCATTTGCCTGTAGCTCACTGCAGCCTTCAACGGACTAAGATGAGTATGCAGTTGCTGCTTTGGACCCCGCCTTCTGTTGCCTGATTTCAAACGCATCTGATCACAGGACATTGCAGCTAATTTAGTACTCTTGTGACATGAGCAGTTCAGAACACATTCAGACCACGTTAACGCTTGCTGTAAGTTACGTCCCACTTTCCTAGCAGGGAGTGCGGCGACTCTACAACGCTTCGTTTCGGCAGTCGCTGGCAACAGGCACTCATTCCGAAAGTTGGGAAAGGGTCGCTGTGCAAAGGGAGAACGTCTCCCTGACCCAAAATTACGTGAAAATATGCAGCGGAAATCCGAAAACTACTGTGCTCTAGGAAACAGTGTCCAGACTCGGATTCAGCTCCTGGATCCGCGCTTGGTCGACGCATTTTATTCCTGAGTTGCGGGAACCGCAGGGGAGGATTTGTCCTGGCTGTCCAATAATGGATAACGGAATATTTCCGAGAAAAATGTAATTTGCATTGCGTCTTTGGTGGTGATCATTTGGGTTGTCCAACAGTTCTTAATACGGCTATCTCACCCTGCTGGCGGATTATGTTACAGATGGATGTCTTGTATGCGTAACACTGTTTCGCGTTCAGCTGAAAGGGTGAGGATTCATGCAGTGACACGTCCATTGTGTCGAGTACTACGATAGCTGCCTTTGCCCGTTCCGAGTGGGATGTTGGTCATACGTCAGGCTTATTTTGTGTGCTGTTGGTCCTATGCAGTGTCCTGTTTCCAGCGTCAGGAGTGTAGGAGCGCGGCAAAAAGTGGGGAGACCATTCGTCAAGGCGTGCCAACCTCCAAAGGGGGCGCCGCTCTCCAGCAGGGGCGCCATCTGCTTACAATGAAACTGGTAGTTGACTTACATAGCTACGGATTGAAAGGCACATATGTCAATGCATTGTTGTATTTAGAGACGTGCACACGCGGACATGAGCGGTTCTGGGGAACCAGATAAGATGAAGCACTTTTTGCTTGTGCTCCTGTGACACTTTTCCTCTACAAATTTTTCTTTATAATCCCCTACCCGTTAATGGGTAGGCAGGAGTGCCCTTCCATGCCCATGTGATCAAATTACGTTAAATACCATGGTTTCTACACTACTATGTACCAATTTTAATTCACTAACTCTACTACTAGATTAATTCACAGATGCATGAAACTTTAACAGAACTTTTTAGCTGCGGCCGGCACCGAGCGCTAGATGAACTGCGGACGGCGGCCAGGCACTGCCAAGGCACGGAAGGGGCATGGAGTCTGGGGCAGAGGGCGTTATGCTGTTGTAACCAGGATAGGGTATGCAAGGGATTCTCAATGCCTCAGTTTCTCGCTTCGTTTTCGACTGGATACTGGATACTGGTGTGATAATGGAAAATCAGGACATGTGCAAAGGCTTATTGCGCACACAATGCCAATCATGTGTCGAGGTAGCGGTTATTTCGCTGTGTCCGTCTCAGGAGCGTAAAATCAGACACAGTTGAAATGGGCTTATAGCCTACATGAACTTTACAGTAGCGTCCACCTTTACTAACCAAGGGTGCAGCTAGCTATAGAATTTCGGAGGACGACGGTTCTCGTCGAGCGGTAGGCCCCTAACTTCATATGGGCCCCCTGGGCAGCAGGGGCCCGCCGGCCGGCATGGGCCCCGCAAACTGACGGGAAGTCCCTACAGGCCGGTAGGGAATCCCTACCTGCCTCTGGATGGCCCCCTACAGGCCAGCAGGGGGCCACGCGCCAGCATGCCGACAGGGAGCCCTTTCGACCAGCAGGGGGGCCCATACAGGCCAACAGGGGACCCAAAAGACAACAGACGTCCCCTCTATATGTCAGCAGGGATCCTTCAAAGGCTGACAGGAGTTTCTCAGGCCGGCAGGGGGGCCCTAAAGACCAGCAGGCGGCCCCTATGGGGCCGGTAGGGAGTCCAAAACGCCGGCAGGGGATCCTTGCAGGCCAGCAGGGATCCTACAGGCTAGCAGGGGCCCCACAGGCCGGCAGGGGGCCTCTGGAGGGTGGCATGGGGCACAGATGGGCAGGTAGGGGGCACCCTAAATGTCAACAGGGACCCCTCTTCAGGCTTGGATCCATATATTCCATCTTTTATCTTCTCTTGTCTAGTGTTCTTAAACATTTTCACGACAACTTCGATAAGAATAATTTTCTAACCTTGGTCGGTGTGGGCTCCCTTCATAAATTCCGGGAGAAGAGGGTAGTGGGACCCCTAGGACCCACTGCCTGCATCCCTGTCAGTCACCGACTGATACCGGCCCGACATTTCTGCCCGTCGTTGCCAAGAAATATAATTAGCAGATTCGCGCAACAATAGAGAGGCGGAGGGACATACCTTGGCGGTATGACTCAGCACTGCTGTCGTCCATGATAATGTACATAAGTGAAAACAACAGTATGTAATGCCCCGATTAGCATCCGCTCGATTATGTATCACTGGCTCGTGTTTTTCTTCAGATTTTGTAGCTATACGCAAGAATATGCGCATGCTCGGTTGGCATTCGAACATTCGGGAAACATTCCTCGGATGAAAAAGGAGCCAACCGAACACCCATAGAATATTGGAACGTTGAAATAAAGATTAGAACATTCACCGAATCGGAATATTCGAGTCGTTCGAAATCCAATCACCAGTTTTAGTGCAAATGCCCTATAAAGGGACTGGAACATGGCGCCGTTGGTAAAAGGCCGGTAGAAGGCGTCCCGAGGAATCCACTACGTTAATTTCGTTCAGCTATCGGGATCGGACAGTTAGGTTTCGGCGGTGCAGATGGCAATGTTCCGGTCTTGCATTTGCGATGGGATCCTGCAGGTCGTGAGCAATATCCAGCTGGCGCCTAAGATCACGTGAGAAAAGCACGCCAGTGACCTCCGCTGCTCCCACGTCGGAAGCCAGCTCCTCCTGCGAGATCCGCCATCGAAACGTTCCGATCCCTTCTGAATAGTTAGCGAGGTGGAGGCTCAGCGGCGCTACTCAGTCCGGCTCCCGAGCGGCCGCGCGCTGACCCGCAACCGCCGACATCTCCGATAACGACAAGCGCATGCCGCACCGGACAATGACGCTCCGATCCTAGTCCTACCGGCACGAGGAATCTTTTGACAGCCAGCCCCGAGGACGCGGGAAGCGGGCGCGGGGAGGCAGCCCCCATTTTTTTTTTAATTTAACACATTGACCCTGTAGTTGTTGAATGGCAAGAGTTGACCCAAAATACCTTCCCCCTCCCCGAATGTGGAGGAGTTCCCGCGCCCCTGGCCAGCTCGCGTCCAAAAAGAACGAGTGGCATCGGCGCAACCGCTAATCAATAAATCTACTACTATGTCACAGAACTAGATGAGGCGTTAACACTGTTCTGTAGTTACGCATGAAAGCCAGTGAACGCAGCATTAGAAGCCTGGCTACGCACACTTTTCTGAAAGTAATCCATTATATACGGTGTATGCTGCCTTATACTCAGTCGACTGACACGCCTTTGGTGCTCATTGGCTTTGTGACTGTTTAGTATGGGATGGGCATGCAGGACCACGTTCGTTATGGCTTACACCAGTTTGAAGTGTTAGAAAGCATCCATGTCATTGGCACTTAAACGCGATATATTAAACACAACTAGCCATCGATTACATTCCATTTTGTAACGATTCCCTGAGCGGTTGTCGAATGTGGGATGGGCAGCAACACTGGCGTTACGTTATTGGTGAATGATAGCATGCAGGGATCCCGTTTGCACTTTTCTTCGCTCACAGTGCATATTTCTGGATGGCATTTGAACGCGAGACATTTTAGAGCATTTCCAGTCTAACAGTGATGGTTTCATGGACATTGATTAAGTCATTTTTGAGTACGGTTTGGGCAGCAAGACGTACCACTTTTGGTTTCCATCCAGTCTTTGTTAGCAACTTATGGAAGTTCATAAAATTCAAACGCGAACTATTCCTGGGCACTAGCAATCGATTACTGCTGGTTTCATTAAAATCTATAGGGTGCCTTTTGAGTATGGTTTCGGCAGCAACATGGGCGTTGCGTTACTTGTGAGTGATGGCGTGCGGCGGTTTCGAATTTCACGATTATGCACTTTTCTCTGCTTAGAGTGCATATTTCTGGATGACATTTGAACGCGAACCATTTCAGAGCATTTCCAGTCGACTGGTGATGGTTTCGTGGAAATGGGTTTGGTAGTTTTTGACCATGGTTTGGGCAGCAAGATCATTTTTTGTTTTCGTCCATATCTTTGTTAGTTACTGATGGGAGTCAGTAAAACTCAAACGCGAACTATTCCTGGACACTGTGAGTCGACTGCTGACGGTTTCATGAAAATCTGTATGATGGTTTTCGAGAATGGTTTGAGCACCAACAGCTGATTGGCCATTTGTGACTGCAACGATCATTTAAGTTGACTCTTTCAGTCGTTACGGCATAAAACATCTCAAAACCCAAACGCGACAGTACTCATTCACAACTTTATCGATTACCTTAATCAAAAAGTCAAAATATTTGTCAGCTTTAGAGTATAGTTCGGGCAGCAGCTCCGGGCAGCAAACTGTACTCTCCCCCAAAAATTTTTGGCTTCTCAACAGATCAAAAACTATGAGTGCCACAATGAATCTAAAGGCACCATTATGTTTGGACTTTCGAGGGCTTTCGGTTGATATGTGACACGACTGGCCACTGGGTGACCTCGACCCTGTGACCTACTCATGTCAAATTCGGGACCTTTTTATTGACCTTGTTTATCAATACCCATCGAGGTTTCTTCAGCTACATTTTCCGTTTCGTTCATACGCATCTTTTAACAAAACTTGAACAAAATCGTGGGTGCCGTCCCAATGACCCAAAATTTATAGATACCTAGATTAAAGATTAAAAACTATAACAATTATACATTAAAAAATATAGGTGCCACACTCAATCTGAAAGCACCAATGTGTTTGGGTTATAGAAAGCTTTCGTCTGATGTGTCTTTTGACGTGTTGGCTGTTTTGGAGTCGGAATGGAGTCGATTTTTTCTTCCGGACGAAAATGGTCGTTTACTGGTCATAAATATATAGTATAACGTAAGGGTTTTAACTGAACTCATGCTAGAAATGAGTTTTTGGAATCAAGAGCATTCATTGGATATGGAGTTTGATATAGTTTAGATGATCCACTTCATGACCGAGTGTAGCCTGAGATAATATCTCATTTTGGCTTTACAAGGCGTAATATTTGACGACCACTAAAAAAGACAATTATTTTCGTAATCAGCATTGCCTGTTCCACCAGTGTACCAAATGCCTTCACAATCTCAGGGGCCGTCGATCTCTGCTGAATCTTTGCTGAATCCCTGGTGAACGCCCGCTAACTTCCAGCATGTAATGGATGTGCGCCATTAACACAGACGATTCATTATTCAAGGTCACCGACTTGTTAGTTCAGTCCCTGCTGTTTATTTACTTGAATGGCAAGAGCGGGCAAGTCATAAATTAGGCGAGATCCGTTGGAACCAAACAGCTGCGTTTTCCCTTCAACTTGAAAATCTCTGACCAGTCATCTTCCAACTGACATTCCGTTTCAAATCTCAACGAATCAGCGTGAGGCCTCGAAAAGTCTTATAACTAATCAATCTTTTGCGTATGATCTTTCGCTCCATACAGTCCTTTTGGTACGATCTTTTATATATATATATATATATATATATATATATATATATATATATATATATATATCTGGCATCCAAACCAGCACAAATATATCTATATATACATGCATCTACAGTACTGTGCAAAAGTTTCCGAACGCGCACCACATCTGGGCAAATTTTGCAATTTCCCGATTGTCACTGTTACGCTTCAATATTCCACCGCTAGTTGGCGGCACCTGTCGATATAGCGTCATGCTGCCATGGCAACGTCAAATACGGCGAATTTTGGTGGGAAATTCGACTGATTTTTTTTTGCCATTTTTGTGGTTTTTCGACATGAAAAAAGGCAATTTGGACGAGTTTTCTCGCGCCAAGGTGGTGACTCTACGCCAAGAAGGCTACACCTTTAAGGAAATTGGTAAGAGAGTGAAATGTTCCAGCAGTACTGCTATGGAAATTTGTCGAAAATTTACCGAGACAGGAATTGTGAAGGACAAACCGAGGTCCGGAAGGCCAAGGAAGTCTTCCCCGAGAGAAGAACGTTCTTTAATAAGACTCTGTCTGGATAACCGTAAGAAAACATCCAAAGATTTACAGCGTGAATGGCGCGACGATTACGGCGTGAACGTCGACTCATCCACTGTTAGAAGACGTCTAGTAAAAGCTAGTTTATCTGCTCGACGTCCAGTGAAAAAACCATGGCTGAGTATAGCCAATATTGCTCGCCGGCTGGCATGGGCCAGGCAACATCGGCATTGGACAGTCGAGGACTGGAATAAAGTTTTGTTCACAGATGAGAGTCCATACCAACTGTTCATGCCTCGAAAAAGATGCTATGTGAGACGAAGACAGGGAGAAAGATTCAATCCAGACTGTGTTTTACCGACAGTCGAGCATGGTGGAGGGTCTGTCATGGTCTGGGGATGTTTCTCAACAGCCGGAGTGGGATGCCTCAAGCGCGTCGAAGGCAGACTAAATTCAGAATCCTACACTGATTTGCTGTCGGAGAGCATGCTTCCTTCCGCCAGAGCTGCGTTTGGACCCAGAGAATGGATATTCCGACAGGACAACGCCCCGTGCCATGTTTCCAGGCGTACAGAAGCCTACCTTCTTCGCCACAGGGTTCAGATCCTTGACTGGCTTCCTCAAAGCCCAGACATGAACCCTATTGAAAACTTGTGGGAAGTTCTGGCTGATCGACTGGCCCAGAAAGAGAAGCCATCTAGTCTAGATGACTTATACAACAAGCTGAACGATGCCTGGTATGAAATACCACAGCAGGTGTGTCAAAATTTAATCGACTCAATGCCGAGGCGCATCGAAGCCTTAATCAAAGCCAAGGGTGGCCCTACCAAATATTAGACCCTTAACGAACAGTGATGTCTGAATTTTAATATTCAGTTACAGACTCCTACAATAACAATAACTAGTGGTTGTTTGTTCATTTTCTGGCAAGAAAAATGAAATTATCGACCATATATACGGCATAAAGCGTGTTACTGTCTGTATTTTACAGGCGTTCGGAAACTTTTGCACAGTACTGTATGTATTTTTATGAATCTGCAGACCATCAAGTCTAATGCATATTTCAGATCTGGAGTGAGCTGTGAAGAATTAAAGGCGCAGGAAGTGGAGCAGACGAAAGGAAGGCAGTAGAGAGGAATCTAAAACAACTGACCGGAGCTTTCTCCGATAAGTCAAAGTACATGCCTGAAGGTGCGTCTATGTTAACATATCCTAACATAGCTAAACGAAGAAATGGTGGTAAAGAATCTAAGAAAGATATATGTTCGAGTAGCATCACGACAGCCATTCAATTATTCAGCGGCTACTGCGAGTGCCATGCATAACTCCAGCATCACCGGTGAAACTGGGCTTACCACATCTTGTACTAGATGTGATAAAGTTAGATACCCGCACAATTCCTAAATCATTCTTGTGATTTCTTGAGTTATAAGATACAAAACCATGTAATAGACCACGTTAATTCAAATCATGTTTTGAAACATGTCCAAAGTCAGAATATGACTTGTAATGGAGGAAACAGGGGAAGACACAATGAATCGTTATGAAGAACTGGGCCAAGATTTACGAGAACAAAACCGGGCAGCAGTCTAGATAAGGACTCGTACAGATGTTCTGTTATCCTCTATGCCTCTTAATGCATCAGTGTTGGGTACAATAAACAGTGTGTGTCATATTTCCAGGATGTCTCCGATATTTCTGTGAAAAAAATGCATTTTACCCTTTCCAGAAGTCTGCGAAACGCTTCTGCACCTCATGTTGGAATACTTCGCAGTGACGTCAGCACAAGCATACAGTTCCAGCAGCCATCCATACCCTGATATTGAAGAAAAAACCTTCTCGTGTAACATGAAGATGTGCTCTCGCAGAGCTGCCGGGCTGGCTGATATCCTGCTCCTGCGCTATTTGCAGTGTTTGCCCAACCCATCAAACAAAACGGCAGTGTCTCACATGGCCATACTTCTCACTATGAAGGTGATTTTCAAGGTCACGTGACAGACACAGGTGCCCAAAGTCGTGAAGGAGCTGGTTGACAGGCTTTCTAAGGGTCTCTGCTCCGGGAGCAGTACCCACTGAAGAAATTGGAACTTCGCCTTTTATCATTTGTGGAGACTCCCCAATGAAGAATGTGACTGGAAAAAATGAGTGTTTCTGGAAAGAATTAAACCCGTCACATACGGATTATGACTTGGTGTTAATCCTCAAAATCAAGAGTTTTTGCGAAGTGCTTACCCTTGGCATACAGGTGATGACAGTGTCGACATTCGGGTTAACGGTCTCTGGAAGGAGAAAACTCATCGCAAGCGGGTTATATTTAGGTGTTAACACTTAAGCGCATTTTTTCGGGCAACAGACCTTTCGCATGCAGATTAAGCCAAAGCGTTAACCCTTGTGTCAAGAGTTTCTGGAAGGATGAACCCTTTGCATGTGTGTTATGATTACGTGTTGACAATGACGCCAAACGTTCCTGTAACAACCAACTGTTCGTATGAGTGTTATCACAAACTGTTAACACTCCAGCCAAGTGTTTCAGTAACAACTAACCCTTCGAATACCAGTATTACGATAAAGTGTTAACACGCTATCGAAAGGGTTTCGGCCACATGAAGCGTTCCGTACGCGGACTGTGACAGTGTGAACACTCGAGCCGCTTATTTCTGCAAGCAGTAACAACCCGCTCGCGGGATGTCAACATCCACCGGTAATGGACAGAAACCATCGCATTAGTGTCATATTTACACGGCGAGAAAGCCAAAAACGACCGAAGTGCTTAACACCGCTTAAGACCGTCAACACACTGCGCGAGTGTTGTTTCCCGTGTGGGGCCCACCGCAGTCGCTGATGCTGGCCCGTTTGCGAGTCCTGCAGCACCGCTATGCTCGCTGTTGATACGACAGCGAGCCGGGTGACGGCCCGTCCGGCCGGCGACATACGTGTCTCAGAGTCAGGGAGCGGCGGGCTCGTGATCGCACAGAACTGACAAACCCTGGCCACATTGTCATGAGAGCAATCTCCGGCCAAGGGGAGCACCTGGCCGATTCGTCAAAACGGGCTGCAGATGGCCGGGTTTTAGACGTGTTGTGCAGGTCAGAAAGGTTAAAGACGTGTACAGAGCTGTGACGAGTGAGATACAGTGACTCTTTGGGTCGTCCCCCGCTTAGGTTTAGCGACAATCTTGACAAAATTTGCCAAAGTTCTTCTGATATTTTCCGCGGAGGAAACGTTCTTCTGGATGTCGATGCTCGTCTTCTTAACCTGGCACGGTACATGACGTACCGTTTGTCCCTGGGCGATGGCTTCGCGTGAGCAAGTGATGTCATGTTTGTTCACGTAATACCTGAATCATATGGTGCTAACTGGCGACTGGACAACGCCAGTCCGGTTTTAGAACCCCTGGACTATATAACACCATGTCGGTAACTATCATTAACTGCTATTGTATGGTAATATATTAGCGGTGCCTGCCGAAGCTTGCGCGAAGCAGCGCTCGAGGGAATTTGTCAGTAAATGAATGAAGGATGGAATGTAAAAAAAGACAGAGTTTTTTTTAGAATACACAGTCTAGGTGGTTCTAGCTATTTAAATAACTCAATCTGGAGGGCACAGAGAACAGAACTTCACATGGTGTTAGACGTTACCGATACATACTTACAGTAACGTTGTTGAACATTTAATTCTGCTGTCATGTCCAATTTCCTATTGTCATGGCCGGATTTCCTATTCCTCAGCCTCTTTCGCTACCTGGTCCAGCATCATTAGCAGCCAACTGGAAACAGTGGCGCCGTCAGTGGCGACACTGTGCCGTGGCCACCAGACTCAACGAAAAAGAAGAGGAGTTTCAAGTGGCCACATTGCTCACGTGCACAGGACCGGAAGCTCTGAATGTCCTGGACGGGCTGTGTCCCGATGAAACCGATCAGCAGTGTCCGTCGACTATACTGGACAAGTTCGAAGAATTTTGTGTCGGCAAGAACAATGAAACTTTTGGGAGATATAAATTTAACATCAGAAACGAAGAGTCGGGTGAAACGATAGACGCATATGTCGCTGAGTTGAGAAAGCTAGCAAAAACCTGCAACTACCAGATTGTGGAAGAAGGCCTGATAAGAGACAGGACTGTATTCGGACTACCGGACGATGCAATATGGAGGCGTTTGTTCCAACAGCCTAAGTTGACTGCCCGATGCTGTTGATGTCGTAAAAGCACATGAAGTGACCACAAAACAGATAGATAGCCTCACGTACCGTGCTAACCATGAAATACAGGCGGTAAGACAGCGACAACAGGCAATACCACGGGCCAGTTCTCTACCGGCCAAACCTTACGGCGCCCATCGGATGTGTAAATTCTGTGATAGACAACACGAGTTCCGACAGGAGAAGCGCCCCGCACTGAGGAAAACACGTCAGGTGTGCAGGAGACGAAATTACTTCGCCACCAAAGGCCACTCTGCGGAAGTAGTAGTAAGAGAATCAACCTGAGGCGTGTGAGAGCCATTCTTATCGAGTCCATGGAGGTGAACAAGAACAACGTCGTCCCAGCCAGCATGATCACGTGAGCTCATTAGGTGACATGCTGACACTGGACGTCAGCACAGTGTTCGGAAGCCAACAAGGCAAGTTTGTTTGCTCACTTACTGCTTGACAGGCACCATCTGCAGCGATTCCAGCTGGACACAGGCGCGACCGTGAACATTATACGTCAGCATGTATACAAGGTCTGCAAAGACCCGCATTTGAAAAAGTTAACGCAGGTCAAGCGTCGCTCGTGATGTTTATCAAAACCACTACCAAAGAAATCGGAAGCACGATAATCGAAGTCCTCGATCCAAAGAACTTTTTCGACTATTTCAGGAAAATCTTTCCAGTATCAGACCTAGTTCTTCACGGGTATTTTTGAAGCGCTCAGTAACGGCAGCGAACAATATCATGGGCGAGCGTGACGCTTAAACTTGTAATTCTTCGGATACAAATACCAAAATACACTGATACATTTTCCTTAGCAAAGAGGAGTGCAGAAAGAGGAAGTAATAATGCAAGCAGCAAGGGAGTAAGTCCCGTTCGTCATCCGTCCAACAAGGCGTCTCGGTGGTTGTTTATGCCGATATGGACGTATTATTAATATGTTCATCCAAAACGTTAGATACAAAGAAGTTTACTGCAGACTTGCTTCTGGCTGTGGTGTTAGTGTTCCTTAGCGTTCACCATGAAACGTATGCCTGGCTTTTGCAAGCGTATCTACGAGTTACCTACTGAAACTAATCAGACCCATCGTACGAAATGAGAGAAAAATAGAAAGCTTATTGGTTTTATGACCGCATATTTTCAGTTCTGGTAAGTAGTTATAGTCGCGTTCATTGGTTGAGATATAAAAACAGGTTCTGCTTCCTCTTGACAACAGCCTCAAGCGGCAGTTGGCCGACGTTCAAATTCAGCCATTGCCACGGTCCCAACTCAGATCAGATCGCGCGATTTGTCTTGGTTCTGCCCCTTCTGCACGTACGCGTTGAGCGTTTCGCGACAGACGTCGCATTTGCGTTGTGGATGTGGAGGCGACAGGTGCGTCGCTCGGTGCGCTGCCTTTCGCTGGCGTCATGCGCTTCGCGTTCCCCTGCGGTTCGTACAGGCATTCGTGTTAGCCACAGGAGGATGCCATGGCGGCTGGTGTCGCAGCGTGGACTTGTGAAAAATGCTAATATTGTCGAAAGGTAAGCTCATGTGGCCGGTTGCGTTTACTAGTCGCAAATTTTCCGTCCTGCTTGTTTCTCGTGCCTGACTTCCTCTCCATCCACTGGTTGTTGGAAGGTGGACTCTGTTCATTGGTTGACTGCAGTGATTGCAAGCATGTTCGTCTGCCGTTAACTCGTCAGTCAAAATGTTTCGGTTGAGACAGTGGCGGGTGTCATATTTCTTTGGCAATATCCCCGGCAAGTGTACATGAAAAGTTCCGTCTTGTCTAGACAGAACGTAATTATCTTGGGTTGATGTTAAACTGAACGTTTTGATGGCGGCGGAAAGTACGGGTCAACCAGGCCGGCGCTTGCGGGGTGAGGGGAATCACGCTCCCAGGTTAATTTGTGTGTAAAAATGAGGCACGGCCAGTAGTATTTCATGACCATTTGTTAGCTGAAGGTTGTAATTAGCAGAACCATGATTTATTTCCCCCTCAAAATTCGCTCAGAAGTGCGTTTTTTCATTGTCCAGGACTGCCCAGTGCCACGGAACCGTTCACTGCGTTTCGCACGAGGACCTGATGATTTTGTTTTAGCTTATGTGTACGTTTTGCAATTGGTGTACGCAAGCGACATCGATGTTTCAAGATGATCAATACTCTTTTAAATTACTCTGGTTGGTTTACACAGGTAAATGTGGTCTGTGGCCACTGACAATTCCACTGTTCACAGCTGGACTAAGCAAAACAGAACACCATCGGCTTTGCCTGCTACTTGATTTCACGTTTACCAAACAGACACTTGTAGCACGCAGCTGGGGAGGGGAGGAGGTATAGCAAGTTTTTACGTTATTTTTACGCAGTTTGAAACAAGCGAGATCAGAATTTTGGGGACCACGTTTGAAATTGGCATTGGCTTATGGTGTATACATATATATATGTATATATATACATATATATATATATATATATATATAAAACTTGGGCAGAATATTTTCTTTGACACAAGTTTTCTTCAACACTTGGGCATACTTGGCTTTAGTTAGCTAAGTTATAAAGCCCAACAAGAGTAATGTCATTAAATGTGTACACTGGGCTTAGTTTTACAAGAACTGAATGAGGAACTAAACATATAGTTCGAGACATCGAAAAAAAAACAAATAAAAGCCAACTAAAGTAAAGCATTCCCTAGTATTCAATAAAACTTGTGCCAAAAGGAATATTCTGCCCAAGCATACCAAAATAAAGTGACATGATCCGGCAGCAACGGACGAAGCTTTTACCAAACAATACAGAGAGCGATTGGTTCATTACCGAATCCCCAGCAAAGAAAATGAAATAAAGAACTGGCAAACAAAACTCAGCCATTTAACAAGGGAGTGTACCGACCATGACATCGATATCGAGCTGCGTAACAGCAATGATGCGCAGCTCAGCTACTCATTTAATACGTCTGAGCGTGCCAGCAAAATCACGGCCACCAAGGAACTCTCCACACTGTATAGCGGAGCGACCGTGACACCGGAAGCCAGAAACGGATACATAAATCTAACTAAAATTGGGCTAACCGCGAGCCAGAAAAAGCTCCTAAACCTTGGAATCAACTGTCATATCCAGCCGAAGTTTAACCTAATGGAAAAGAAGGCCAATTTGGAAATGTTTTACGAGGATATTCTGACGCTCAAGGAAGCTAACCAGATAACAGTGAATCCAGTTTTGAAAGACCAGTTATGTCGAGAGGCAACAAAACAGAGAAGTTAGGCAAAGAGCAGGATCCTGAATAATGATCTGAAAGCAGCAGCCAGAGTTGCGGGAAAATGACAAATCATTGCCCGGGAACTTGATAGATCAGCGATTTTTGTCATGGACAAAGAAGAGTACCTAAAAAAAAATGAATGACACCCTCTCGGATACCTCGAAATCCCGAGTCTCAAGAGACCCAACCATCCAACTCAAAATGAGTTAACAAACTGATCATCTCAGCCAGCGCAGTCACTGGCGGGCAACACTTCAGCAAGGTCACCGACGAATTTGTACCTGAATACGCAAACGGCAGTGTAAAAATGCATAAGCTCGGCAAACCCCTACGCCCTATCATATCACAGATCCCGACACCGACTTACCAGCTGGCGAAAAAATTGAACCAACTTCTTCGCCATACTCACCGGGTACCTACAGCATCAAATCGACGGATCAGTTCACCGACGTCCTAAACGCCAACCAGCCAAAAGGACTCTTAGCATCACTAGACGTGGAAACCTTATTTACGAAGATTCCTGTGCAAGAAACCATCAACATCATCACTGACATCAGTCATCATCCTACGCTTCCACCGCTCCGGATGTCCAAACCACTGCTAGAGACGATGTTAAAGGCATGTACCAGTGAAGCATTGTTCACCGGTCCTGATGGACACCTGTACCGCCAGACCAACGGTGTAGCGATGGGCTCGCCTCTCGGACCACTGTTGGCCAATTCCTACATGGGTCACCTGGAAAACGCAGTTTTAGAAGACACCTCACTGCGACCAGCGACATACTGCAAATATGTCGATGACATGTTTGTCGATGTAGCAGATGAACAATATCTCCTGCGACTTCAAACAACTCTAAAAGAGAAGTCCGTGATCAACTTCACCACGGTGATAAGCATCACAAATAAGATTCTGTTCATGGACGTTGACAATGATGGCGCTAATAAGACCGTCACAACCAAATGATGGCGCTAATGAGACCGTCACAACCAAAGTCTTCCGAGAACCAACGGACACGGGTCGGTGCCTCAACGCAACCAGTGAATGCTCCGAACGATACAAACTATCCGTCCTCAGATCCTACATCCGAATATCAATTAAGACCGGCTCCAACCGGACACTAGTAGATCGCAAACTTCAACAAGTGAAACGGCCCTTGGTAAAAACCGGCTACTCCAACAAGATCACTGACCAAGAGATCAAGACTTTCTTGAACAGAAACCACAACATAGCGAACGAAGACGAGGAGACGAAGACCCACCAATGGTTTTACTGCAATCAAATGTCATCAACCCATAAGACAGACGAAAAAAATCATCTGTCAAATACTGAAAACTAACACAAAATGCAACAACGCGGAACATCAGCTGAAGCTCACCATTCAATATAATAACAAGAAAACCTGTCACTACCTCATGCAAAACACCACCACCACGAAACACGGACACCTCAAGCGCACCAACGTGGTCTACAAGTTCACCTGCCCACATGAAGATTGTGTACTTCATAACAACTCAGACTACGTTGGTGTGGCTACAACACTCAAGACTTCTCACCATGCACTTGCAAGATGGAGCACCGAAGACACACATGCAGGACACCCACGGCATCATCATCATCATACAGCAGTTCACAGACAACACAGAAATTATCACATCTACAACTGACCAACGAAAACTCCATATCCTTGACACATTATACATTAAACAATTCAGCCCAGCACTAAACAAACAAATAAACGCCGGAGTATCCCTGAAGCTCTTCGGATAATTTTACAGAATGCGTGGGCAACAGCAGGTATGGGTTTCTTTGGCCTTTCAGAACTGCCATCGGCCACCAAAATGCAAAAATGAATGAAATGAAATGATGAATGAAATGATACACAGATCGATCACCAAATGCTAAAATAACGCCCTTAGGTTTCAGATACTGATATAAACTCTTCTACGGGGTTATCTGGTGCTCCGAATGCATTTCCGACATTGGCAGATCGATCAGACTTGTGCCTTTTAAGATATAGTCCCTACAATTTTCGAAGGTCGATGATGCACGGATATTCTTACCGGCCTATATATTCTGTAACACCGGCACGAATATATAAATGTTACATCACTGAAAAAGACATGATCAGAAGATAGTCATGCACATTATCTTTTTTATTTTCATATCTCATGTCGTGGCCTAGTGGCCTTAAGTCGCACAACCTTTCTTGGCCTGATCGCCGTAAAGTTAAGTCTTTTGTGTCAAAATAGACGCAAATACACTGTCTTTGACCTGTGAAAATACGAAGTTTTGGTCTTTTCTACGTTTTTATTTTGTTTCTATCACGTCAGTGCGAAAAACCGTGTTTCCCCGAAGGAACGTCGGCTTTGACGCTTTAAAGTGGACTTCCTTTGGTAAAAAAAAATATAAAAAACTTGAAAAAATTTGCAAATCAACAATCTCTGGGCGACAATTTAGTACGTCTGAAATATTAGCGTTCACAAATCACAATTTTAAATGTGCTTAACATCTGTCAATGTGCATCCATGATCTGTGAAACTGCAGACAATGTGTCAAAAACGTGCATCATATTGAGATAAAAGTTTTAGACATGAATTCGGAGCACCCGATAACCCAAAGAAGCGTGCTGAAATGTGAGGCATAAAGTTGCTATTTTCGCATTTTAGCGGTCGACAGAAGGTGGAATGCTGTTGCTACCACTGTATCCAGCTCTTCGAACATATACGGAGTCCGCGCAAAACCCTGAACCGTCCAGCCGTAAGAAATAATGTTACACGAGTGATGAGCTAACAGTGGAGGCTAATCAACGAATAAATTAGGTAATTACTGCTCTTCTGCCGGTACAACGAAGTCCGGCTACTCACCAAGCCAGTGTTAGGCGAGTGGGCTTTGAAAATTGGTGGTGTAGCATCTCTGTATGTATGAGGCTAAATTTGGGATTTGGCTATGGTGACGATAAGTCCTGTATATGTTTTAATTCAGGAAAAGGATTCATTCAAGAACTAAGACGACTCACAGGCTAGGAACCATTCGGTCCACGGCGGTGTTCGTCAACACACCTCCTGGCGCTGTTCCACGTCATAAAACCATCCCTGGGAGACCCAGGAAAACGTCCAAATCTGCAGATCATCTCATGAAGACAAAAGTATTCAAAAATCCCCGAATTAGTGTTGCTGAGCTTTAAAAATCCCACCCAGATCTATTTGAAAACGTAACTGAGTGTACCATTCATAAGAGGCTACAGAAAGACCTCAACACGCCGTCCCGTTCAGCAGCCCCCCCCCCCCCAAAACAAAAACGCTTTTCACTGTACGCATGAAGATACAACGTCTTCGGTTTGCCAAGAAGTTCAGATTGGTCTGCTGAGCGGTGGAAGGTAATGTGAAAAGATGAATCCACCATTCGGGGAGTTACCGAGCGCCAGGAGACGGTCCGACGTCCAAACAGGTCTGACAGGTATGATTCGCGATACAAGTCAGAGATTGCTCGGCACCCTGTTCCGGTCATGGTGTGGGGTTGTTTCAGTGGGGTTTCGCGTCGGAGAGGAATTCATTTTCTTCCCAACAATGAAACGATGGCAGGGAAACGCTACATCCATGTTTTTTCCGGAGGATCACCTTGATTCCTACACCCTTCCTACCACCCACCAGCGGTGCAGTGTCTTGATGCATGACTCTGCCCCCTGCCACAAGGATTCAATCGTGTCCAAATTCCTCCAATTCTAAAATGGCCTGGGAAACCCTCACCCGACCTGGACCCTATCGAAAATATCTGGTCCTACACGAAGAGAATAGTGCATAACCACAACGTCATCGAAATCGCGACTGCAGGAGGCTCTGAAAAAGATGTGTGATAGATATGGAGCAGCATTACTTCCAAACCACTGCCCAGTCGACATCCAGCCGCATTCAGAATGTCATCAAGGCTCGCGGTGCCATGACTATTAGGAAGTGAATGCAACGATAGTAGGATATACTTCTGTTGCCGCAACTGCTCTTTCTGTGGCGCAAGCAAAACAAATACACGAGAGCTCAAGGTTTTCCGCGGCCGCAGGTATACAATTTCCTCTGCTCCAGTAAAATAAACTCTGAGGAGACGTCAGTTGTCTATTGCTCAACTTTTGTTGGAGGAGGAAGGGGGAATGGGGGACTGCACTTTTTCTCTACGGTATGGTGCCGACTCCAAGTAGACGTAAAATGGACGACGATACAAATTGTTATTTCTACGAAGTGGCAATACGTGAACCGTTTTATTCATGTATTTTGGCTCCAAAGACCGAAAAGATGGTAACTACACATATGTCCTTTTCAGCTGTCGGTGAACTATTTATGCACACCATAAACTTATTTTTTATGTGTGGGCATGTGGTGTGCAAGCGTGCGTTTTTGACGTGGTCAGTAACTGCAGAATATCCCTCCCTGTCGCCCCCCCCCCCACTGCTCATATCCCTAAGCCCACGCATCTGATGAATAACCAAAGCAACCAGAAGTGTCACACTGATCTGATGCATCGCACAGTGGCACATCTGATGGATCATCACACAATGAACACTTCCATATCAGAGCACACGCGAAACAATAGCAAAACGCTCGTGCAGATAGTTCGAGGCAAGAAATGAGTAGTAAATATGGCCTAAGCCGAACTCACGGCAACAACAGCAGCAACAGTAACATAATTACACCATGTATAAAGAGACACTGCGGTCTGCTCCCAAGACAGCTCGGCGATGTTTACAGCTGACTGCCTTACAGGACGAAAGATGTGCAGACCCTGAGTGCACCTGACGGTAACCGCTTTGGAAAAACCCTCCTGGAGGTGCCTGGCTGAGCATCTGCCTCGGCTCTGCTGGCAGTCGATGACACGAACTTCGCAGAAAAGAAATCAAACATCGCTGAAGTTGTCTGGTCCACACGGGGCCGAGACAGACCTTCTTACGCCGCTGCCTATTTTACTGTCCCTTCTATTCCGTAACATGCGTTCTTCCGCTGGGCTGTGCCAAAGAAGTGTCAGTCGCACGAAATCCCAAAGTCAAGTTCGTGATACCAAATTCTGACGAAAATGTAACTGAACTGAGCCTGTGCCCCAGAGTATTATCAAAACGCTAGTCACAGTTCTGGTACTTTCACAGGTCCGTCACCGTCTATCCATCTTTGGTAATAGTACAAAAAGAACATGCACAAAATTCAGAAGATTTTGAACTACGCAGACTGAGTAGTTTCTGGTCGTCGAAAATTCAATCACGTTTCTCACCTGCGTGAGAAACTTGGCCGGCTACCCTCCCAACAGTTTCATGGCCTGGCCAAACTGAGTCTGGCAAACAAGGTGTTCTTTGGCGGCGAACCAAAGTTCTTTGCTGACCTCCTGTGCGCGAACAGAGCAGTAAGAGAGCGGACCACCACCAAGGACAACTTGCTGCATGTCTTACGTTCTAGGACGGAGGCAGGGAAGTGGCAATTTTCTTCACGATCGCCAAAAATGTATAACCAGCTCCCCAATGAGCTTACAGTCCTCCGAGATAAGAGTTTTACCCGTGTCACGAGACAGTGGTAACTCAATCGTGACCGAGCACCCGACTTAGCTGGCACGACGGTCTGAGACACGGTGTCAACGCCAGTGTATTTTCTGTATGTAGTGTGCATGTTTTGTCTCCGTTTGCTTTTATGCCTGCATCGCAACTGACTCGAAGCATGATTGCCACTAATGGCTGTGGACTATCTTACGGAAGCCAAGGAAATACAGAATAAAAATAAATATAGTGTAGAATATATAAATACAATATACAAATAAATATAATATATAATAAATAAAAATAAAAATCCCAGAAAATACAGAATAAAGAAACGCATACCCATCTGTAAAGTAGTACATTTTCCTCATCCTCCCTGGAATCTCGGACTCCAGTTCCGTAACGAGCTATGTGATAAATGCACGTACTGTGCTGGCTGTGTGCTTTGTTGAGTGCGAGGTACAGCGGAAGCTCTGATGGTACCCCCTGCCTTCCTGGGACCAACGCGCCACAAAAGGGTGGATAATGCACTGGCCTGCGTCGCCGTGACAAACCTGGACTCCGTCCTGTATGATAAGTGTAATTTTCCGAGAAATCAGCGACAATCACAGCCTCTCCAGGACGCACGAAGTTTTTCATGTTACTGGAACTGCGACCGTGATGGCTTGACACGAAATGATGCTTGGTCAGGTTGTGCTGACGTTCGACCGACAATAGTCGCGGACCAACCACGTCCACGAAGTTACACCGGTCGGTATTCACCCATTGTTCGTCCCGAACATGGAGATCATCAGCATCACGCTCCAGAATAATTTGTAAAAACGAAAGAATCTCCTCTCTCCAGGGGTACAGTTGACTCTTTGCGTCATGCATTCCTCACGCTCAATGTCACAAACAGCATAACCGATGAAATCACTACAAGGCAGACCTTTGACTCCTAAAGAACCGATCATGAGCTTCCCATTACGACGATGTGCCTTCACTGCTGGTCGTCGCGTGTCATTCATTGAACATTTTATGTATACTTGTTCATGAGCGCCGATTCTGCTTAACGTAATTTTTGGCGTATGCTAGTCCTTGTTAATATTTGTTTCTGGCCCAGTCATCAAATCATGGGGTGTCGACATGCCTTCACATTCATGAACTGTTTGTGAACCACACTACGTACGTCCTTAAGGACAATTTTTGTCGCCTCAAAGTTTTACCAAAACAAGAAACAATGCTGATGAGTTGATGCACATATGCAGATGTAAAATATATCTGAAATAATAATTTGTCAACTCCAATCCTTCATACCCTTCTCAAATAATAGCTAGGAATTCCAATTCATTTTCTTAGCAAAGAAGCCCGCTTTTATACCGCCTTCCTGCGACAAAGCAGAGACCCCTTCAGCGTAGGACCGATTTTCGCACTGACGTGATACAAGCAAAAAAATACGTTAATATTTATCGAAATGCAAAATATTTCACACATTGATAGTCCAAATACAATGTATTTGTTTTTTTTTGACACCAAAAAGGTCAAAAAATATTCGTGCGATGAGGTCAAGAAGGGTAACACGACTCAAGGCCACGTCATCACGTCTCAGTTTTTTTTTCAAAACCCAAAACCAAAATATATGTCCTTATCTTCAAATTATGACCTTTTGAATGATGCATAACATATGTGAATTCGCGCCGGTTTTATAGAGCATGTATCCCGCTGAAAATATCCTGTATATACAAAGTGGGTTATTTCAGACGACGGTGGTGCTCCAGCGCAACGCGTTTTTATAATCTCAAAACAGCTGGGACATTCCACCACAGATAGACCGGGTCATAACACCCTCATGTCTCAGGTTTAGATATAAACATGTTTCTGTAAGGCTATCAAGTGTTCCGAATTCATTTCTGAGATCTGGAGCCCGATGCGACTTACGGCTTTTGAGATAAAGCCTCCACAATGTCTTCAAAGTCGGTTAAACAGAGCATAACTGCCAATAAATATTTTAACTTCTGCGCTATGCAACTCTGATGCCATAATACATGATCAAACAACTCTTGGTTCTCGCTGAAGCACATTAACATTGCCAAAACATATCAACCGCACCAAGCGCGCATTTCTGCTAACGCTCGCCTTGTCTAAATGGAAATATAAATGGCGTCATGAACACAAAAACACGCAACTACTTCAAATTGCCGGAGAGATCTCAAACTCAACAGAGACCTCCAATACCAGTATGGTATCATACCAAGACACCTTCGGGTGTTAAATTATCGATTACATACCTCTAAGGCTGGCCGTCCACTTGCACTATTCGGCGCGTAACCGAATGACCGAATGGCGGAAATTACGCACCGAATTCTGGGACGCCGTCCACTGGTGCTTTTGACTCGCCAAAAGAATTTCCCATGACTTTCATCATGCAAAACAGCAAAACGAACACTTCGTTTCTTTTGATGGATTAGTAATGCATTAATAACAATCACAATGAAAATTAATTCTGCCACATTCATATGCATATCTGGACTGTTCTTATAGCACAGTTAAGTAATTCCAACGATCATACCTGCGACAAAAATTTGTCCAGTTGACTACAGCATCCTTTAATTTAGTACTGCCACAACAAGTTCTACTATATCCTTTAATATCACGACAATTTGGACGGAAGTACTTACTTCATTGTCCTCTGTGAGTCGACTTCCATCAAACACGCTTGCGCCTCAACAGCTGTTTGCCGCCGAACGGCCGAAAAGTTGAGCTTTTTCTACTTTTCGGTTCGGCGCCGAAAAGCTGAACGCGCCGACTGGCGTATTCGGGCGTTCGGCGTCAGCTGACAAACATTTCCCCTTGCCCCAATGTTAAACTCCGCCATTCGGTCATTCGGCTACGCGCGGAATAGTGCAAGTGGACGGCCAGCTTAAGTGTCAATGCTAACTGGTTCGTGCGCCTCAACCTCCCATTGCCGGTGGGGGGCGACGTGTTCAAAAACGCCGCCTCCCACCGGGCGCATTTTCTTAGAAAACTCCCAAACGATGAAAGAAAACGTCTTGAAACTATCAGTACCTTTTCTTACTTCAATTGTGAACATGCTGATAAAAAAATGCAGACTAGACCATCTTCGGTGACGTCTTAATGGCGTCATAAAGAAACCATGTTTTACGATTCGACGTTCAGTTTTACTTCAGCACCGCATTTACAAGTCATGATGACTGTAATTTGCTCCGGAAATTAGAATGACCTGAGAGCTCAACATGGAACTCCACTGACATCATGGTACTTCATCCCAGGTCAAATATGTATTTTTCACTGTCCGATTCCACGACGGATGGGTATGTGCCACTTTTATGATGCTTAAGCTTCCGAACCTGTACCGTTTTACACTCAAAAGTGATTTAGCCCATTTTTCGATGCTCAAAGGTGCGCATGCTCCTAATTTGTGCCGGGTCACTTTTTTGGCGCGTTTCCATCGATTTTGAGTCCGCCAGGTCACTTAAGGCACAGGTTCACTTTTCGGTAAAAGTTCCCGGTGTGGTAAAAGGGAAAAAAATGAAAATCGTATTTTTGGGACTTTTTGACATTTTTCGAATCAGGAGAGCATGGAGATTGCATACCTGAAACTCTCTGCGAAGTTTGGAGTCAAATAAAAAAATCGTTGTCAAAATGGACGTTCAAAGTCCTGTATGGGTTCTAGGACCGTTCATGCTAACTCAAGTTTGCACCCTGTTTTCGTTTTTGATTTTTCAAAAACCAATTTCACATATGTTTTAGAGGCCCATAAGTGTTGCGGAACCGCGGTGACACGACATCTCTAGCGGTGATATTTTTTCAGTTTGGACTTTTCCCGGTTTGAAACCAGGTAAATAATACCGTGCACTCACCGACGACAAACCTATCATTAGATATTGAAACTTTTGACGTCATTGCAATGGTATTGGCACCGGTAGCGTGCCCTGCAATTTTCAGCAAAATCCAATGAAGGGTTTTTTTTAGAGACACTTGCCACTTTTTTGACCGACCGGCCCCCTTAAACATCATGGTAGCCAAATTTCGATTTGGCTTGTTTCAAGCGAATAAAAGATTTGAATGCCAGCAATGGATGCTCCTTGATGCGCTGATTCCAAAACTGTCCTCTTTTTAGCTGTAAACCCACTTTAAGTGCACTTAAAGTGTATTTGAACTTTGCTGACCGGCCATTCCCGGAGGTAGCAATTCATGATGCTTAAGGAATTTCAGATGCTCATATCTTTGCAACCAAGCGACGGACAACGCTTTGGCGGCTTGCGCGCACATCAGCATAATTATGCGCGTCCGATCCGACCAAGGAAATCTCTTAAAAAACCTCTAAGAAATTTTTTTCAAAATTTGAAGTTTTTCGACTTGCTTACCAAAAACCGCAACGTGCTGGAGAGTGCTGGTTACCTGGAATCGTTGCGCTTCACCGCCTTTTCTACTGTTTTGCCCAAAACGGCATTCTGGTGCGACGTTTTGCACTGATTTTTTTCTATTTTTACTCTTTGTCGGCCTTAGGCATCATGGTAGCCACATACGTACCACTTGCGGTATGACATGCTAGAACCACTTAAACTGTACGAAAAGCAGTGCAAACGATAGCGCTCGACCTGAAGCACCGCCCCGTGATGATTGCGACAGCCGTACACGCGTAAAACACGACCAAACAAGCAGTTACCATCCTTAAGCATCAAGGTAGCCACGTGCCGCATGTTGCCGTGTGTTGCCGTTTCTCGCGCGGCAACGCTTGCGCGAGCGCCAAACACGGCCTAGTTGGGTTTCGTGGCCCTGGATCGTTGTGTTGCAATGCCACGCATGCTTTGTCAACGTTTCAGCCAGTTTGCTGCACAAATGCGGTCACCAGGAGCAAATGACCCAAGTGGGGGTCTTAAGCATCATGGTAGCCAACATTGCAAAACTTACGGTATAGCATCTCAAAATGTGTCCAGTGCAGTTCTTCGTTGATTTTAAAGACTCACGTTGACCAGATACACTCACGTCAGCTGCCTGCACATGCTCATGTGCGTAAAAGGCCTTCGCAAACACCATTAAGTCCGTTAAGAGTGCCGGTCATTTTTACCATGTCACCCCACCGACAGTTTCCAGCCCGCTTGCGTCAAGCCCAGTCTCTGCTATTCTTATCTCAGAGAGAACTGTAATGAGCAAAAACGTAGCCCGTACAATTCTCTATCGTTTGGTGCATATTTCACTCAAATCCGTCCGTGCACGGCACCGCGAGTCCAAAGCCAAAATGGCAGCCGCGCGCCGATCAGAGCCGCTCGAGTCAGGTGGCGAATCACGCAAGCCAGACCGACCAATGCGAGGCTGATTAACAGACAACACGCAACAAAGCGCTCTGCTGATTGGTAGTGCCGATCCGTGACCCGGGCGGGGTCAGGTCACGTGAGGAGCCGATCGCCGGCGGAGGTACGGAAAGCGGCGCGAACGAAGAAAAGACGAGGGAAAATAGCGACGCAGGCGACAATCGAACGCGTCCCTGCCGCGTCATAATCCAGCGCTCTACCACTGAGCTGTCGCATCGCACGGCACGTTGCAGGCAGCACGGCGTCACATGGCAACCTGCCGAGTGCAGCGGCATCTAGGGTCGGGCCATGTCACCAGCCGACCAGGAACGAAGTGCGGGAAAAATGCGCAAGCCGTAAAAGGCAAAATTGTTTGAAATGTTACGAAATGAAGCGGCCCCCAAGCTCATTGCGACATTTGCGAGCTATTTGAAAGGCCAATCTTTTTTTGTTAATAAATTAAAGTGCCGAAAACATGGCGCGCATTCTTCCCGCGCATTTCAATAATTGGTGCGCGAGCTTTTTTCTGCTTGCATCTCGTGCTTTTTTCTCGATTGTTGTTCGGGTTTATAAAATGCCCGAGACAACGTGGCTAGTCTGATGTACTGCAGAGGACGCAGCGGATGAATTCCAGAAGCAAGGAGGACGAGGTGGAGGGGCTGCCGGCAAGAAATGAAGACGATGAGCAACGGCGGAAAATGAAGGAGAAAAAAAAGAAAAAGAACAGGAAGGACCACCGAGAGGAAGAACGTCACGAGAAGACACAGAAGAAAAAAAGAGAATGGGAGGAGACCCAGAGAAAAGGAAAAAGAAGAAAAAAAAGAAACGGTCGCAGTCGCAGAAGTCGACCGGAGCTAGATCCGGTAAGTTACGCGCATTGCTGCTTCATGATCCATTTATTTTCGTGTACCCGTTTTGCACTAGATGTGACTGTGCTCGACATCCCACGCAGTCAGACTGAGGGACGCGTTTGCACACAGCAATTGATATGTGTTTTTGTATCACATATCATTGCGAACGTGTAGCACGTTTCGTCCCAAGCTTCACCTGTTTTCAGGTGCTCATGTAAACCTTTCTCAATCGTGTGTTCACGTATGCACGCTGAATAGAAATGCGCATAAACTAACATGGAACTGACATCATCCATTTACAAACGGACATCTCAAGTCAGGCGTTTCCAATTTGTCGTACGCATTGCCGCCTCATCACGTTCTGAGCGTTCTTGGCGCCCTTTTGTTGCCAAAATTGCTTAGCCAGCCCGTCTGTTTTCCATGCAGAGGGAGCCTTATCTCGCACTCCCACGCCAACACCAACCGAGGCGTGGGAGGCGGAGGAGGCGGCGACGGCGGCACCGTTCGCCCAACGGGAGCCGTTGCCGTCGTCGCCAGAATACGACGACTCCTCGATGGAGTACGGTAAGTGCGTTTGTGTGTCTGCGAGTGTGTGATGCTTCTCATCCTGTCTACTTCACCCACAGTCTCGCACGAGCTTCAAATGCTCAATGATGATGTTGATAATGAATGATTGAAATGAAGATCGGTCATGTGAATAGAAATGGATGAAAAAATGAAAAATTTAAACGAAAAAATATAGAAAAGTAAAATATGATGAATTACACGAACTGACTTTGAAGACAACTGCGCATAACCCATCATGGAGTGGGCTATTTACAATCGAACATGTGAAGTCGTGTGTTTCGAATCTGCTGCTGGAGCCATTGCCGTCGAATCACGTTCTGGGCGTGCTCCGGATGTTTTCCCGTTGATTTATGCGTCTTGCTATCCCGTCTTTTTGTCGTGCAGAAGAGCCTCCGGCGGCGGCAGCGGAGCCGCAGCGGCGGCGGCCGGAGCTGGACCCGGACTGGGAGCCGACGTCGCCTTCCTCGGCGTCTTCGGCGGCTCCCAGTGAGCGGGAAACATACCCGGCCGCATTGGAACCGGTCTTGCAGGCCGGCGGCCAGCAGGGGCCGGCGGCGGCCGCCCCGGCCGCCGACAGAAGCTCATGTAAGTGAGGAAAGTTCAACGGTTTTTACCGTGTGTAACTGTAGACTGCGTGCATTCACGTCCTGGTGCCGAAATCCGCACGTCGACGAGCGAGCGTACCTGTGCATCGAACGAATCATCGTGATGTGCGTGCGTTGCAGCGTGCCAGCCGCGGACGGGCCGGTGGCGCGGAGGCGCGACCACGGCGCAACGCCAGCGCCAGCGCCACGCCTGCCGCCTGCCGCCCTGCGAAGGGCGCACCTATTTAAACCTGACGCGGCACGTCCGCACCGTGCACCCGGAGGTAGGCATCGGCGTGCATTGTGCGTGCTGCCATTGCACGGCTTGACGTGTTTTTGCGTGCAGCTGCGCCGAGTACGTACCGCATGCGTATAGCTGTCGGCTGTGTGTTTCAGCTGGCTCACCGTGCCGCCGAGGAGGCTCGGCGGCAGCGGCAGACGGAGGACGGTGCGCCCGCCACGCCCCCAAAGCGGGTGCGGGCGCGCTGGGAGCGCCCGTTTGGCGACGACGACCCGGCCACCCAGTGCCGGGCCGTCGTCGTCAATATCACCCGGCACCTCCAAACCCACCTGCCGGTGGGCACCATCGAGGTACATGCAGCTGTGTGAATGTGTTGACGTACTGGCGTGCATTTCGCTGTTTTGCTGGCTGTGTATGCATGTGTGGATGCGCGTGTGCGTGTGGGTGTGTATGTGTGTGTGTGCGCGCGCGCTGCCGTCCCCTGCGATCGCCGGTTGTGCGTGACATCAGTGGCCGCTTGTCCGCAGTACCGACAGGCGTACGCCCGGGCGCGGCGCGTGGACGCCGGGCCGTCGTCGGCCGCCGCGAACGTCCCCGCAGACATCGTCGGCCTTGAGGAGATGCTCGAGGCCTTCTCGGTGTTTCTGCGGGGCGTCCGCGGCGGCTGCTGCCCGCCTAGGAAAGTTCAGCGCCATCTGTGGGCGGTAAGCGCCACCTGCGACGCGTCTGTCGTGTCATGTCATGTCGCGCCGATGTGTGTCGCCACGGTGCGTCCGTCGTCGTGCATTCGTCATCTCGCGGTTGGTGGCCGTGCTGGTGTTGTCGTCGCCGGTGTCCTGTTGCGCGGCATGCGTCGTCATGCGGACTCCGTTTGTTCCAGCTGCGTCTCCTCGTGCCGGAGGTGGTGCCCAGCCGGTCGGCCGACCGGCTCCGGCCGCAGCACCTTCTGGCCGCGCTCAGCGGCCCGGAGCTGGCCGTCGAGCGGCCGGACGGCTGGCTGGCGCACCAGCAGCGGGCGCGCCAGCGCACCTCCGGCACCATCAAAGTGCATATCCGCTGCTTGAAAAAGCTGATCTCATACCTGGCCATCGACGCGGACTGCCTGGGCCTCCAGCCGTGGCTGCCGCGCGTGCCCGTGAGTGTTCACAACGGCTGCTGACCGCGTTCACGAGCATCTTGTACCGATTGTCTCGTCCTGTGGCGCCGCTCCCCACCTTCGCCGCCGTCGTCTAACGACGCGCTCTCCATTCACAGGTCATCCAGGAGCGCCTCTCTGGATGGGTGAAAGCCCTCCAGGAGGCGCACTGGGAGCGGCAGCGCCACCACGAGGCCCAGTCAGCCCGCGTCGTGGACATCGCCCTGCAGCAGCGCTTCCTCGCCGTGCGTGATTAACTGGCGGCGGCGCTGTGTTGTCTGTCGCCTGTAGTTACACGGTTTCGCTTGCGTCGCTCTCATGAGATCCGTCTCGGCGCCGTTCGTCGCGTTCCCGCTGCTGTCGTCATTGTTTT
>CP099854.1:0-27631 GCA_030062745.1 Capitulum mitella | reverse complement strand
AGTGATTTTGGAGGAAAGCGGCTGTGAATGGAGCACTGTGTGAATGCTTGTGAACTTGGACAGTCAGCTAAACCTTGGCAGATGGTCTCATGTTCCATTTTGTTTTATTTCGTTTTTGTGAATTTGGAAATTTGGCAATGCCATTTCCAGGTCATTGCCATTGCTGTTACAGTCAGTACTATTTCTAACAATTGACATGCCATTTCCTCAATATGATGTGCTCTGTGTTATGGGAGATGGATTTGTGTTGAGACTAGTTTCTGGAATAACATTTCTCAAACAGGAAAATGCCTTGTGGGATATACAGAGAAGGATACACTGTTTCTTTTGAAAGTTGAAGATACGCTTAGTGAAGGTTGATGCTTTGTATTTGCCGTTGTATTTGTCCTGTTGCATTTCACAATAGCAGTGGATGCTTGTGACGATTTTTTTTTTAGTTTGCTCTGCATAAATGGCTACTGGAAACTTAGCAAAGGAAAACTCATAAAGGAATATGGAGGTAAATGTGTTGTCCACCAGTGTTGTTCCTGTTGTCATTGTTTATCAATTGAAAACAGTTGCTGGAGAAACGTCGAAATCCAAACGCAACAATCCCAGAATTGTGGTTTGGCCTGGGAGCGTGTCAGGTATATGTTGCAAATGAATATGTGAGGTAGGGCCATGTTGTGGTTAAACTGCAAGCCTGAATGTCAGGTAGCTGCAGAGACATTGTCCAGGAGAGGCTGGACCAGGCCAGGCCAGTCTGGACCAGTGTTGCCTGTTTTTTTTCTTCCTGGTGTCGGAGTACAAAATGTCATTCGTTTATGGTAGAGACATGGACTGACTAGGTGCGTTGTAGGCATATGTTGCCAGCATGGGCGGATCTAGTGGCTCCGTTTTTGGGGGGGGGGGCAAGCCATTTTCTTGGGTTTACATGGTAGGTCAGCAGAATCGTTAACCAGGGGGGTGAGGTGGAAGGCAGCTGGCCGTGGGTTCGGTGTACTTCAGTGGCCGAGTATGAATGGTAAACCATCAACCGGGGGGGGGGGGACGCTGGTCACGTTCAAACCCTGGTTGAGTAGGAATACCCATGTCTTTTGGGAGAGGGGACAAATGACCATTTTGGGGTACGAAATTTTTCTTGGAGTATAAATTTTTGGTGCTCCTTGACACCAGAAAATGACATCAGTGGTATTTATCTGGTTATTAAAGAAGGGGCCCTTTGGCACAGGGTCTTCCTTCGTATGATTAGTTTGGAAATGGCATTTCGGAACCAATTTCTGTTATGCAGTTCTGAACAGAAATCTGTTTTTTGTGTGATTTCAAGCATACCTGTTACGTACACCACATGTATTACAGCAGTGCACCCCGACGCACGTTTCATTGTTATTAAGTTCCGTCTATACAATCGTATAATCGTTGTAGTTTGTTGTAACGACGTGCCAAAAACACCGGATACATAACGACAGTCTGGGCAGGGGACGCGGGAAGCGCCCGCTTAAACCCTCGCAGTCGTCCTAAGGGGTGGGGACCGAGCCGCCTTCGTATGGGGACTGCGACGCCTGCCTAAAATGCACCCCCGAGACATGGCACCCGCCGGTGTCGTTCACCGCTAGCCGAATATTGGCCAGCGAAACGTGTTTTTCTCTCAGTTCCTTCGATTTGGATGCATACAGACCAGCAATGGAACAACGGTTCTCCGTCCAAGAGATGACAGTGATTTTCTCTCCAGTAAAGGATGGTGATGTGAAAAGTTCACTATATCTCCGAGAACGACGTACGACTCTCGTGTTTGGTGCTGAGGCTTAAGCTTGTGGTGTTTGTGTTAATGTTATTGCATACAACGTTACGGGTTACGCATTGTTCGTTTGTTTCTTTTTTTGTCAGGAAGGTTATATATATATATATATATATATATATATATATATATATATATATATATATACATATACATTTTAGTGTTCAATTTAGTGTAGAACAATTTAGTGTTCAAGGAAATCGTAGTCCCAATGGTATAGTAAGTATGGTCATGCGATGATACCATTGCCGTAATGTTAATGTGCTGAACGTTGGTTGCAGCCTCATGATGTCGGTTTTATTAAGTTATATTCACTGAAGGTTTGGTCTCCAAACACAAACGCTGCTCGGGCAAATGCTTTGTTGCACCGGCATGCGAAGGATCACATTGGTAAAATCAGACATTTTGGCCGTCAACATTACTAAAAAGAGAGAGATTTGGAAGCCTTGATATCCGTCTTTTGTCCTTGGGGAATTCACCATTATGGATGCCGCTAATATTATATTTAGCGTCGTTTGTATTTGTTTCAGTGTCGGCCACGGCGGCGGGTGAAGGCGACAGCCTGCAGCTCCTAAAACAGGACGACCTGACGCCAGACGGGTGGCAGTCGCTGTCAAACCCTCCGGCAGGAGGGCACACTCCGTGACGAGCAGTGTGATCCGTCCGATACCTGGGCTCTCCCGGCCAAAGGTGAGCCTGAAGGCGTGTTCTCGTGGGGAGGCGCCTCGGCCCGGCCCGCACCCGCCTTGCAGCGGTGTGGCCAACACTTCAATGGCATTAGGACTCTCGCACAAGTAGGCCTTGGTTCGTGTTGCGTTTGTAGAAGGTCAGGGAGGTGCGAGCGACGATGAGTGCGCAGTATGCTGCGGGAGCTCGCTGAGTTGTCGGATTCGGACCCGCGCTGGTGAAGGACTTCTGCTTTGTGGCGTCTGAAGGAACTTTGTTTTCTGGCTGGTCGGCTCGCCATCCACCATCGAACACGCAGTGTTTCGTCTGCTGTGAAGGCTTCACTGAGCTCTCGCAGTTGGACCCACACCGGGGAAGGCCTCTTGTCGGTGACGTCTGGCAAGCCGTTTTCTCGGGAAGTCCGTCAAATCGTGCCCACTCTGCGACATACTGGTTAAATATCTTTCCGTTGTTGATGTCCGTATTATGTCGCCGTCTTGTCAAGCTCGGCCTACTCAACCATAGACGCATTAGTGAAAGACGTTTCTGCCCGTATGGTGTCGGTCAGAAAGCCTGTTTTGGCAAAACTCGTCTCCCTGCTCTGGCCCCGCATAGTCACACACCGGAGACGGACGTGGTTTAACTCGTGAGCAAGACGTCTGATTAGGAGATCATATTGGCAAGTTATGACGACCCTCCCCCCGTGTTGCATTCCGATGAAGCCTCCATGGGTAGCAGTTTCTTACAGCTGAACTCGTCTGCCAGGATTTGACACACGCTGACGACATACTGCATGTCTGTGACAAATGCGGCAGACCATTTACTTCAAAGGTCGGCTGAATTGTCTTTCTGCCGCCCAGGCTGGCCTTTTTCGACCTTTTCTCCGTAACGCTCGTGGAAGGTGATTTATAAAGAGTCCGTATCGACCTTAACCCTATTCCCGGCAGGGGGGGGGCTGAATCCGCCCCCTTCGGGTTTTTTGCTTGCCAATTCCAGGCTTTTTAACGCAGCGTCACAAAACCTGTGACTTTTCCTAGCTATTCTTTCTACGCGCTGTAACAAAATTTCACAATTCTACTTTGCTGAGGAGCGGAGCCAGGCAACGTTTTTGGGAGGCACCTCAGGTCATTTTTGGTCATGTTGAGGGTAAAAGGAAAATGTCTGCCAAAAACAGAGTTTTTAAGATAAAACCTATAACTTTATATGGATGTATAGGAAAATAGTTGGGCAACGTGCACACAAAATTTTCTTTATCTGAGGTCACTTTACAAGGTCAGGTCAAGGTCAAAAGTCAAAATTTGTTTTTTTGCAATAATTTCGGCGCCGTTTTTTCAAATGCCAAACCCGGAATATATATGACGTAGACGGATGCCCTCTACTTGTGTACCCAGTTTCAGCTTGATATCAGGTCGGGTCACGGAGCTACGACCTAAAATGTCAGTGAGCGTACCCTACATCGCAATAGCCATAAAATGAAAGTTTTGAAATAAAGTGAATTCAAATGATTGGAAACGTTTACAGATAATATTAAATGCACACGAGATCATTCCAAGTGACCCCATGGTCACTGGAGGTCATTTAAGGTCAAAGGTCACAAGTTGATCTGAAGAACGTGTGACCATGGCAGTTCCCCCTTTTTCATGTCCCTGGCACCGCCTTTGCTAACATTATGCAAACATTGTAATGCGATTTTTACTTCTTTAGCATAACATGACTAGCAGAAGCCAAAAAAGTGTTTTTACCTTTTTTGTTCATTCCGTTGTTAGAAAACTAATCCTCCTATTTTTGAAACCCTGTGAACGCCCATGAATTTTCTCAAAATTTCAGATTTGGGGACCCATGGTAAAAGCCGTATCCATAATCTCTCGATTCATTCCAGTTTCATCGAAATCGGTCGATAAACAACGGAGTTATAAGAAGTCCAAAAGTACCCCCCATTTTGACATTTTTGCCCCCTGCATCCACAAATTTCGAAATTTTGGAAATTTCTTTTTATAAAAATGTAGTTCACGTCACGGCAAATCGATTGCCGTTTGTTGCGATAAAATCGGACGAGTAGTTCTCGAGATCTCGGGGGGGGGCCGAATCCGCCCCCCTCCCCCCTGCCGGGAATCGACCATACGGTCTAGCCCTGCGGGAATAGGGTTAAACGAAGAAGAACGTTTCTTCCAGAAAGCAGCAGCTGGCTCCTAATGACTGGCGGCTGCGAGCCGGGTGACGTAAACGTTACACTGATGCTGTGGACGCCTGGCGAGACGGCGGGGTTTCGCGTTCGATGATATCAGCGAGGTCAGCGGTCGTCTCCGGCTGAGTGTGCGGTTGGATCTCGGCGCGGTCGGCGCCTGCCGGGTCGGCGGAGGTCGTGCCCGCGACGGCAGCGGCGGTGGACCCGCGGTGCAGCGGTCAGCAGTCAGTGGTGCCCGCGTCTATAGCGATTGCAGGGTTTTCTTTGCTGCTCTTTTCCTGATGGCTCCTGGTGTGACACGCTGTGGCAGCCTGTGGTTGCTTATTTGAGCGTCGGCAATGACTGACTCGTTTTGCATACGATATGCAAGGAATTTTGAAACACTGCATTTTGCAAGACATATGAAACAGTCTGCAAAAAAGGAACATAAGGCATGCTCCAGATAGCGGTCATTAACCCCGAACACATTGCTGAGATAGAAACCGCATTACCAAATCGATGTGCGCTCAGTTATTGTTCCAACTGCCTTGGCACGTCACCTGTTTGTATTCAGTCGCATGAGCACCTCGCCTGTTGGTATTGGCCGCATCGGCACCTCACCTGTTGGTATTCGCCCGTTTCGACTCCTCACCTGTTAGTATTCAGTCCCATCGGTACCTCACGTGTTTTCATTGTCAGTTATGACCCCGAAGTGTTACGGAGGCCGTAACATCGTCCACACGCATTATCGGGCTGTTACCACTGGTTGACATGACTTGGAACATGGAAAACCCATTATCGAAATTGCTGTCCACAAAATGGTCAGAACATGCCACTGCATTGGCAGTGTTTGTTGCCTTATCTCGTTGCAGCCTTCTATCTTTGTGATGTTGCTGTCTCACATTAAGTCAGACCACGCATTTCTTGGAGCTGGCTGCATTTTGCAGAAATATGTTGCCTTGACCGGCTTAATGCCCATTCTTCGCCGTTATCGACTCGCACGCCGATGTGGTTCTTCGCAGTCCTGACCATGAGATCACACTGGCTGTAGCCAGCCACCCACTGGTGGGTGGGTATGGTGACCATGGTGATCTTAAATATGCGATCACGAGTGCTGGGCGGACCAATTTACCTCTGATGGAAGAGACGGCAAAAGTAGCAGAGGAGAAGGCAAAAGTAGTAGAGTTAGGGAATAAAGAGGTAGGGGTAAGCCCTAAAAACAGTCAGTCAGTCAAAAGTCAGGGCTGGTGAGGCTACGGAAGAAGGAAAGACAAAAAAGGCTAAAGAAAGGTAAAGTTCCGTGTCACTAACCACTCCTCACTGCACCAAAGCACCACCATCCACAATCTAACAACGTCCGCCACGAGCTTACGAAGCCAAGTGACATTGGTCTGGAAGGTCCAGTTTAAGGTTAACTCAGGTCAGGGTTGGGTCAAGGTCAGCAATCACAAATCAAAATTATAACTTCCATTATGAAAAGGAACATCGGAAAGCTAAACCAAACTTTAAATTAATTATTTTAACGATCATCTTATTTACTGTTTTGCCTTGAAAACCGGAAATTTTGCTTTTATTGTACCATATGCTCCTCTAAATAGGTCGACAAGAAAATACAAATGCGACGCGCCTCCCCAGCCCACCACTAAACTACAGCCATTACAAATCTAGTGTCCTGGGCGCCTGATGTTACTGCCACTTCTTGTTTGTTTTTCCACACATGGAATCGCACTACAGCCACAGGCGGCTGGCCTTGTCACAGGTGGCCGTGGGCCTGGTAAAAATATTCGTTGTCTTCTTTCTGTTAAGCTTTCCTGTCTATGCGAAACTGTGTCGGTTGTAGCAACTTGTCTAATCGTATGGTCCTTTGTGAATAGGGACCATACGATTGCATACTGCAGCCTTACGCAGGGACAGACCACAACCGATAGCTGGTTTGCCCAATTCATGCTCATTATAAGCAGCTTTTTCATGAGTCCGGTCCCATGCCCTCTGGCATGGGTGTCGGTCCACATACGGCCATTGGTCTGTACGACAAGCCGATTCCAGTACAACCGGTCGTCCGTTTTCTTGGATTGCAACTGGACAACCGTCTGACTTATAGACAGCATTTTAAAACACTGCGTGAAAGGTGTTGACCTGACCCTGTGTTGTGTTGACCTTAAAATGACCCTGAACATTTTAAGAGATGTTTCCAGAACATGTTATCGAGCGGACAGGCAAACACTGTTTTTTTCCACCGTTCCTTGATAAGGTCGAAGATCGACCACGGCTTATTGTTTATGGTAGCGCGTGTGCCACAGACAATCGTACCCTGGACACAGTGCATTACACCGCGGATAATTTCGAACATCGCCAGTTGTCAGCATTCCGGCCGAGGGCCATGAACAGTCGCTGGCGTTGAGCCGTGAAATACTGAGCCTTCGCTACGCCTGCAAGTTGCGGCGGTTCCCTGGCGCGACGTACCATGCAGCGTTCTCGCGCCGTACTCTGGCGATGTTTGGTGACGGTCCGGCGCCGCGCTCAGCTCCGTCCTGTTCTGTGAGGCTGCGGCCGGGCCGGCTGCGGGTGGTGCCGGCTCGGGGACGGCTGTCGGCTCCGGCGGAGAGGAGGGCGGCGACGAGGGGAGAGGCAGCACCGGCACGTCGGTCACGACTCCTGCCGACCTAAGGAAGGCCACCTGGGCCCTCGCGTCTTTCTCCGACCGTGTTCGGATGTCGTCGACTCCCCGTGCTGCCTCCTCCCGATGGAGCCGGTACTCCGCCAGGTCCTGGGTTGTGGTGCCCGCCAGCCGGCCGCGCTCCTCCAGCTCGTACGACGTGGCGGTGTGATAGCGACCTCGTATGTTGCCGCGGATGGCCGCTTCGCACGGGATGTCGTCCGGCAGGACGTCTGGGTGTCGTAGTTTGTCGTACGGCCAGAGTCCGGAAAAGGGCGTCGCCCTCCCGGGGGACAAAGAGGACACCTTGTTACTCTGATGTTGAGCGATTATATGCGCCCTGACACACAAATGTAACGTCCGGCTATACGCAGGACTTTAGTCCGGTTCACGTTCACACGAATCGCGCCACTGACTGAACTGTGGGCCACCGACACACAGGAGCCCGTGACTTACACCCACAGCAAGCGTTTGCAGTTGCAGCTGCGCACGCACTTTGGATGTCATGACGTCATTTTCGTTCACATATCGGTTGACAGTTTCGCTCGCAACAGGGCATTTCACCTCAGCTACATGCGGCACACCATGCACACCATTCATCACGCACACTCCGTCTGGGCTCGCTCCAAACTTGGCCTCTCAGGCAGGATGTGCGGTCCCATAAAGTCGATGCCTACACCCAACGATTTTTCCAGCTG
This sequence comes from Capitulum mitella, assembly GCA_030062745.1. Taxonomy (NCBI): domain Eukaryota; kingdom Metazoa; phylum Arthropoda; class Thecostraca; order Pollicipedomorpha; family Pollicipedidae; genus Capitulum; species Capitulum mitella. Next base: position 19,670 of record CP099854.1, on the reverse strand, counting down.
CCTTAGCACAACTGGCTCCAGGGCCACTCCTCTCCTCGTAGTCTTTGAGGCACCGAACGGTTTGAAACCTAACATTGTCTCCACCAACGAACCCTGTACGGTTTTACCCTGCGCAGCTTCATGCAGCTTCGACGCTGTGATTCGCCCGAACCGCAGGTGGAACCATACTGGCGATTGAGCCTGGTTCTTGATAGCTGCGCGCATATCGGCTACCATGGCATTGTCCACTTTTTTCGCAAGGGACGTCCTGATGGCAGATGGATCACTGCACCCCCTGCATAGAAACCTCATCTCCGCGCTCTTGCAAACCGATGTCGCAGAACTGCACATTGCAAATACGACCCGAGCAGGTTGACGGCCTGTTTTCTTGGCCTTCCCCAGTAACTGCTTGAAAAATTCGGCTGTGGTGGTGGCGTCCGCGGCTTGCCTCTGTGCATCAGGTCCTTCGCCTCAATAGGACTCAGATTGCCTATGTTAAACAGCCTCGGTTTGCTCCGGTAGCACTGGACCTCAGTCACCGATTTATCTATTCTGCGCCTCTAGAGCCAGAAGATGAAGGCTATGACGTGCTTGCATCCGCCTTTCTGGGCTGGGGAGCCATGACACCGTGCCGACTCGATCTGCTCTGTCTGGATATTGATGTGCACGATGGCGGTGTATGGCGCCTGCTTCACGTTGTGTTCGGGGGTTACCTTTCCCTGCACAACTGATGTGTAAACTTTTACCAATTTTAACTAATTTCTAGGTCATTCTCAACTTTTACCCGTCTCTGTGTAAATTTACATTATAAAAAACTATCCCTGATATTTCTATATAAAAATACTGATACCTTTGAAAACTCTTCCTAGTCGTCTTGCGGTGTTTGGTGACGGTCGGGCGTTGCGCTCAATTCCGCTCACTGTCAGGATGCGGGCGTTTTTTGAAGAGAGTCGCTTTACAACGTCTGGCATCACCCGACTAGACCATCTTTCAACCCTTTCCTGGGGGCTGGCCTCACCAGCACTAGACCTGTCGCTCACAACGGCCAGGAAAAAAGTCACGACATGTGGGATTCGGTCCCGAGCACAGGAACGAATGGGATCCTATCATGATAAACCACCCAGTACACAGACGGTTCGAAAGCCGAACTGGGAGAGGTATCCGCATTTCTGAACGGCCTCTACACGTGCTCGTTTGTTTTGCTGTCCCACGTCACGGTTTTCACTTCGGGACTTATGGCGATCCTCAGTGTTGTGTTTCATTGAGGTCAGCGAGGCCCTTTTACATGTGGTTTTTTACCGACTCGCTCAGTAGCCTGTTTGCGCTGAGGTACACCTCTCCCATCCTATTGTACAGGATATCTTACTTCGTCGTACATGGCTTGACTGGAGCAGCAGGACAGTCATCTTTTGCTAGATCCCGAGTCACTTTGGTTCGGATGGTAATCAGCTGGGCAACGCTGTTTCAAGACGAGCCACTCGGATTCTTCAGACACTTTCATTTTCGTCTTCCGCCAGGGATTCTTACGCCGTCTTCTCGGTTTTTGTATGCAATAAATGCCAGCGCGGTGGGTGCAAACAAGCTGAAGGCACGAAAGTTCCGTCTGGCGCTGTGGGCGTCACGTTCACGCAGGTCGAGGAGAGAGGAAGTGACTGAGTCGTTTACGTATTGGGCACACATTATGTCACTCACCGTTACTTACTCTGTGGCGAAGGGAACCCCCGCTGCCTTCGATGCATTAGCCCTCTGACTGTGCGTGACGTGCTTTTCTCCCGTCGTGAATTCGACGTGGAACGAATGTGTCGCTTTCGCCGCCATCCTGAGACTGTTAACTTGCTGCAGTTGCTTTACGAAGACTCGCGCTGTATCACACGTCTTCTAATTTGTTGCGGGCGTTGGCTTCTGTGTCATCTGTTCGCACATCTAGCTGTGCCGAAATGTTTGTGTTCATTGGCTTTCTGTAACGTGCGTCTGGTTTCCCTTTTTTTCCATGTGCTGTTGCCATGAACTCAGATGCTGTAAGGTGTGAACTTTTGGACTCTGCTCGGTAAAACATTTGTTATTGGCGCGAAATGGCCATGCAGTCAATACGTCCTGAAGCCCAGATCATCGCCACATACCGCGCTAGGACCACGGACTATCTTGTTTCCTAACCTTAGCGCTCTCCGCAACTTCTGTCCCGTTTCGTTGTCTCGCGCTCAACCTGTAAACTACCTCGTCACTTCATCTTTCCGTTGTCTGGAACATCTGTCCCGTTTCGTTGTTGCACGTGTTTTCGTTCTCGGTGACCCCTCCGTTGGGGGCGCAGCTTAGACGAGTTATAGCTACTTTGTACATGGAGCCATACATATATACAAGCTATAGACAATGTACAGTCCTCTAAAACATACACGCAACATACATACAAAGGACATACACAAAAAAGCAACATAGTATTTACAGACATACATAGTGGGGATGAGCCATGAAGATGGTATTTACATGTGGCTGACTTTTTGCGATACACTTCTTTGAGATATTTACATTTCTCATATATCTGTGACCTATTGAAACACGTGACCGCCTCGGCCACGCCAGGCTTCTCGAGTATCAGATGGCCGTGATAGGCCAAGCTCCTTCTGGGAATGAAGTCGCCCGCCGCCCGTGGTAGGGTGGCCGTCTCTTGGGGCGTCCAGATGAGGCGGCGGCCAGCCGGCGCCCTGGCCAGGCCTGCGGCGGCGACCGGGCGGCTGCCGCCGGCGGCGGGCAGCCGCCTGGCAAGATTTCACTGAATTCAGCAAGATTTCACTGAATATTTCGTTTTTTTTGGAGTGTGATTTCCCTAAATCCCGTGTTTCGCTGGTTTCCATACCCAGACATTGTAATAATACTGTCTCCGTCCGCATACCTGTATGTGCAGCACAAAAAAGGACGAAAACCATGCCAAGTACAATCAGTAAACGATGCAAATGAACGGTCGAGCGGCGCGCAGCGCTCATCGCACGCAGAACTTGCAGAAGCCGCGCCCGCGAAGCGAGGGCAGGACGAGCGACCGGGCGTGCTGGTGGCCCGAAAAGTTTTCTGAAACGGAAAAAAACAAATCAACATAAGAGCTTTGATGTTATCGTTTGCTGTCCAGGAAGACAGAATGTCAAACTTAATGCAAGTTTTGGAATTAGAGAATGCATTTCAGAAAGCCGAAAAGATGAGTCTCCGTAGCTTTCATCGCTTTGGTAAAACCTGAGTCTTTTTCTCGTTCGTGCCACATCGTATCGAACTTTGAATCCGCTCATTAGAACTTGATGGAATTTTGCGCAACGGATGTCCACTGGCTGGGCGGCCATGCGCCGCAGCGCCCTCGGGCGCTTTATTTCGATTTTGGTACCATTAGACTTCGAAAGAAAAAGTAATTGCTTATGAAAGGGATCATGACGTTGAGATGATGTCTGATCCAGTTTAGAATGATTTCGAAAACTGCCGCATTGAACTGGCAATGATGAAGACATCTTGCATTTGATATCTGACTTTCATTGTTGAGGCGATAGCAAGATAAGTTACTACATATACACCATTTGGCTTTTCATTTCATTAGTAGATTGATGTTAACAAGATTGCGCACCAGCCGGTGAACATTTGCGCTGAAGCTGTGCTTTTTTTTCGGACCCCGTGAACCACAAGTAGTGCACAGGAAATGCGTTTTGTACATCTTTTTAATGCAACATAAGAAAGGTTGATTATGCCAGTCATCATGCCCAGAGCACGATTGCTAATCAAGATCATTTCGAATTCAATAATTCGATCATTGGAACTTACCAATATTTCATACTGCGGCACTGATATCCGGGCTCGCTCGCTGTTTCGTCTGGAGCAGCCTGCAGAAAGCTCTGCAAAAAACAGGGCCTCATCATTTAGCTAATGGACATTTTAAAAAAGAACAAGAACCCCTGCATTTATCGCGTTCAAAATGGTCAGGCGGATTTATTCATTTAGGGTTCCGGTAGTAGCCATATTCTTGACAGGCAGCTGATGACTCGATGCATGTGCTCTTATACTGTGGTGATAGACAGAAAAGGAAACCGATACGTCCGGTGTGGTACTGCGAGGTTTTAAGATCTATCCTAAATTAATGAAAGATATAAACATTGCTATATTGGACTTACATATTTCTACTGCGGCACTGATATCCGGGCTCGCTCGCTGTTTCGTCTGGAGCAGCCTGCAGAAAGCTCTGCAAAAAACAGGGCCTCATCATTTAGCTAATGGACATTTTAAAAAAGAACAAGAACCCCTGCATTTATCGCGTTCAAAATGGTCAGGCGGATTTATTCATTTAGGGTTCCGGTAGTAGCCATATTCCTTGACAGGCAGCTGATGACTCGATGCGATGTGCTCTTATACTGTGGTGATAGACAGAAAAAGGAAACCGATACGTCCAGGTCAAGTGGTAACTGCAAAGAGGTTTTAAGAAGCTCTCATCCCTAAATTGCATTCAAAACAACCCACAACAACAATATGAACAGAATAAATTGCCTTCCGTTTAAAAGATAGATAAAAGAAAGATCGATAACACAAAAAAAATCTTTACATTAACAGCTCCACACCACACAGTGCATGACCAACCAGAGATGCAAACAAGCAACCAACTCACCTGCGTACGACAAAACAGCGGCTTCTGAAGGCATTATTATAATTTTTGACAAGCCGAGTTTTTCATAATTTTACATCAGCGGTTACACAAAATATCGACATGTGAAATTACCTTCAAAACCAGGGCCTAAGTTTCATTCTTCAATGAGCTACCAGCACTATGACAGATAATCCTGCTATCGACGACACTGTCTCCATCTAGTTCTGGTCGCTGAAAGACCCGCTGCAAAAACGTATCCTTTTTCCGCTGCTCAAACCTTTCCTTTCTCTCTCCTTTGCTTTTAGCACGAGCAGTTGGCTTTCACCTTCAAACTGCTGTCATATTTGTTGCAGTGTTTGTGAGAGGTGCTGTGCTGTGCCATGAGTTTCGTGACAGATTTCGCAGAAAGAGACTTGGTTTGTGACAGCTTAGGATATTTTTGCACCTCTGTGACCATCTGCATGAAGGTACAGAAACATCGACACTCACCATAAATACATGCATACGTACCGAGTTCGATCCCGGAAAACTCAAACTGTATACTTCGTATTTTGCTTGATGTTCACCTCCTTCGAATCCCTGGGTGCACAGAATACGTCACTTTTGACATCGTGAATTAAATACCCAGTCTACTGAACTGGTTTAAGAATAGCCATAGCTTTGCAAAGTTATTTTGTAGCAGTTGTGTTTTTAGTGACATACGTGATGAATATCTTCTTTACACTTGGTATATGTACACATTGGAAATGTACCAGCTAAGGAATGTTAAACGAGAAGTGCAATAAGAACAACGAGAAATGGCATGCCAAAGTGATAACATCGTGAGTTCTATGCTGTCAAGGAACGGAGAGAAGGAGAAAAATACCAGTGCTTTCCGAATCAACTGAGCCATTTTCGTCTAGTTTGGTTAATTTTGTCGCCTTTTTCCAGCAGCACCTGGCACACACATCAACACGGATTAAAGAGCGAACAATCGAATGAAAACGAATGCAAAAAAGCAAGAGGACCGTTATTGATTTTGACGGCAATTAAAGTGCTCATTTTTAGGGTGATTCCTCGACTTTTCGATTTAAAAACTGTCAAACGAAATAAAAATCACTTGTTCCGAAATAAAAGCTACAGTCGTCAGTTATAACACAACGCCTACTCCATTGTTACACTACAGCAAGTCATATTACATTCCTCTACTTTGTTAAAACGTTTATTGGGCATATTTCGAAAAGCTGTGTATAGGTTGCCCTTTTTTGTTTCCCAGGAACCGTCGTTGCCGTTATAATATGTCAAAAGGGATGATACGAATAGATTTGTTGCAACAAAAGTCCTGTACTTAACATAAAACGAAAGATAAACAGTAGAGTGTGCTGCCTGCAATATTTCTAGAAATTACCATACATGCTTCCCAAATCCCTTTCCTGGATCTGTCTTTGGTAAGGATAAGACCTTCAGAGACGTACAGCGCACGTCCGAAAAAGAAGGAAAGTCTAATGCTATGATTCTACCTGAAACCGGTCAGAAGAAGCGCAAGACGAATCACGACACAGAGACGGAACACCACTGCCCTAAAAATGTTTCGTTACCTTCCAACTGCCGCAGCAATGACGCACCCGCCGACAACACCCAAGCACAGGACGACGCAACTGACCTCGATGGCCATCTTCTCCGCACTGAACAAAGCAGGGTGTCACTGGGCTCCTCTCACTCTGGAGAAAGTCAAGGCTTGTTTTGTCGCCCACAGGTGCGCCAAGTGGCTGTTCATACACACCCGTCTTTCAGTTCTGTATTTTTGAAGGCATTTGTTTAACTCCCAATACGTCTGGTCCAGAAAAAACTCCGAGATGACGAAAGCCGAAGCCGCTTTACTTCAGAAACTGGCGAGCGTTTTCGGTGCCGTTGCCGCCGATACGCTGTTTTAGCAGAGAAAGCCTCGGCCCTTTCAAACTGGCCGCGCGAATGTGGGGCCGCTGCCGCCGCACCGTGCTCGTCTATTTCGGTCCTGAAGGGTCTCGCCGTGCTGGGACACCCACGCTGTCGGCGTCTCGCCGGTAACGAGCGAGGGCCCGGTGAGCTGGTTCCGTTTAGTGTGCCGACAATTCCGGAAGGACATGTGGTCGCCGCAAATGTCCTGGCGCCGGCGTGGCTAATCCGTGGCGTGGTTAAATGTAGACCTGCATTTCGCTCACATAACCCAAAAGAGCAAAAGTAGGTTCGGATGGATCGTGGTATTCGCTGCTATGACACTTGTACGAGGGGGTACCCAAAAGAAACCGGAATTTCGCCGTATATGTTTATTCAATGATCTCTACATATCGTCACTCCTGTCACCCTCAAAGTACTCTCCATCAGAAGCAATGCACCTATCCAGACGTGTTTTCCACTGTTGAAAGCAGTTCTGGAACTCTTGCAAGGTGATGCCTTGCAGCGCCTTCGTCGTTTTTTCCTTCACCTCATCTACGTCTTCGAAACGTTTTCCCTTGAGGTCTTTTTTCATTCTGGGGAACAAGAAAAAGTCACAGGGTGCCAAATCCGGTGAATAGGGAGGGTGGGTCAGCGGTGTCATGCCATTTTTTGTCAAAAACTGTCTGACACTCAAGGCAGTGTGCGCAGGCGCATTGTCGTGATGAAACCACCACTCTCCGCTTCGCCACATGTCGGGGCGTTTCCGTCTCACCGCGTCTCGCACATGCCGCAAAACTTCCAAGTAAAACGTCTGATTGACAGTTTGACCAGAAGGAACAAATTCCATGTGGACAATGCCTTTTGCATCGAAAAAACAAATCAGCATCGTCTTGACATTGGACTTCACTTGACGCGCTTTTTTTGGGGCGTGGTGAGCTTGAGTGCTTCCACTGACTTGATTGCTGTTTTGTTTCAGGGTCGTAGCCATAGCACCAGCTTTCATCACCAGTGATCACCTTCGAAAAAATATACGGATCAACTTGCAACTGTTCTTTCAGTTCCTGACACGCGTTCATTCGTGACTGCTTCTGATCTTCCGTGAGCAAGCGGGGCACAAATTTTGCCGCAACTCGTTTCATTTGTAATTCTTCCCTCAAAATTCGTTGGCAGGAGCTCCAGGAGACACCAGACAGATGAACAAGTTCATCTATTGTTCGGCGACGGTCTTCCATGACGAGTTCATGAATTCTTGCGATGTTCTCGTCCGTTCGCGAGGTTGACGGTCGCCCCGATCGAGGGTGGTCTTCAAGTGACATTTGACCACTTTTAAAGCGCGAAAACCATTCATAAACCTGCGTCTTGCTCATGGCAGCGTCCTTGTATGCAGTTTGAAGCATGGCGACTGTTTCAGCCGCAGTTTTTCCCAGCAAAAAACAAAATTTCACAGAAGCACGTTGCTCCTTTAGTTCAGCCATAGCAAAAACCGACGAATGGGCGAGAGGGCTTCAATATACAGGTGCACCACGTGGCAGTGCCTCTTCACTCGGCGACACCGCGCTGCAAACAGATGCCCGGGGGTCGGATTGAGTTGCTCCTAGCGGTGGAAGACCGAACTACAACTGGATTGTCCTGCAGAGAACGATTCCGGTTACTTTTGGGTACCCCCTCGTACCTTTTCTCGTACCCTTTCTCGTCTATTCAGTGTGCACTGCCAACATGAGAACGTAAGCGCATAAGATGAAACCAAAATGAAACGGGGAAAATTATTTAACGTAGAATGAACTACGCGACTGGTGAAACAAGGATACTTAGCGTCGACTTCCCCTGCGCTTATGCCATGACATGCCATGACTAGATAGCGACTCGTCGTGTGCCACGGGTGATACTTGTACCCCTTTTCGTCTGTTCAGTGAGCATTGCGAACATGAGAACATGAGAGCGAGAGTGGCCGCCAGCGGCCGACCGAATCGCCTTCCACATGGAGTCTCGCCCTTCCTCTCGGATCCGTCGCTGGATATCAAGGCAGTTGGCACGCCCGATAGCGGAACGTACCGCTCTGTGTAGAATTGTATACTCGGTCAACCCGTGACCAAGCACCGCCAGTCCCTCGCGGCGACAAGACATGATCACTCTGGTCTCATCACTGACCGCTAGAGCACAGGCATTCCTTATTCGCATCGTCCGCACAGAAGCATGAGCATCGATGATAGCGAAAAACGTGTCAAGGAACCTGTTCCATTTCAATGTGACAGTCTGAGAGAAAACACCAGATCCCAGTCCCCACATAAGAGATCATAATAAAAGGCGGTTACATCATGCGGCGAAGGCGGCGAGATCTGACAGTGGGCTGCGGTGGGCGAAAGTGAGGCACGCCTTTGTATGCACGTGCAAATTTCTGTGGGCTAAAATGGCCAAAAAACGATACCACTGCGTTTTACAAAGCGACGACAATTCGTCATGATAATATCCAACAGGGAACCATTAGAGTGCGTACAGGTCGTAACAAAATTGAATAGTGTCTCTGGGTCTCTCAGAAAGTTACACAGCACCTTTTTGCCGGGATCACTGGATAGCCTTGAAAGTCACAGTTCAAGTCACTGCAAATTAGAATTTTTCGTCAAAGGACAAACGACAAGTAAACGCTGGTACTGGGCTTCTAGATGAGAGAAGTCGGCCTCAAGATCCATCACGTTGCGCCTCGGAGGACGGTACACTCTGTCTAGGATATTGACATATCTAGGAAATTTACATCGTCGCAAAACTGTCCCTGATATTTCTATATAAAAATACTGATGTATTTAAATCTATTCGCGGTCCTCTGGCGGTGTTTTGTGACGGTCCGGCGTCGCGCTCAACTCCGTTCATTGTCAGGATGCGGGCGCTTTTTGAAGAGAGTCGCTTTACAAACTCTGGCATCTCCCGACTAGACCAGCTTTCAACCCTTCCTGGGGGCTGGCCTCACCAACACCAGACCTGTCGCTCACAACGACTAGGAAAGGAGGCACGCCAGATGAGATTCGGTACCGAGCACTGCAACGAATTGTACCCGATCATTGATGTACCACCCAGTACACAGACGGCTCGAAAGCCGAACTGCGAGAGATATCCGCATTTATGAGAGGCCTCTATACGTGCTCGTTTGTCTTGCTCTCCCATGCCACGGTTTTCACTTCCGGACTTATGGCGATCCTCAGTGTTGTGTTTCGTTGAGGTCAGCGATGGCCTTTTACATGTGGTTTTTACCGACTCGGTCGGTACCTTGTTTGCGCTGAGGTACACCTCTCCCATTCTATTGTACAGGATATCTTACTTCGTCGTACATGGCTTGACTGGAGCAGGAGGACAGTCATCTTTTGCTAGATCCCGAGTCACTTTGGTTCGGATGGTAATCAGCTGGCCGACGCTGTTTCAAGACGAGCCACTCGGATTCCTCAGACACTTTCATTTTCGTCTTCCGCCAGGGATTCTTACGCCGTCTTCTCGGTCTTTGTATGCAATAAATGACAGCGCAGTGGGTGCAAACAAGCTGAAGGCACCAAAGTTCCGTCTGGCGCTCTGGGCGTCACGTTCACGCAGGTGGAGGAGAGAAGAAGTGACTGAGTCGTTTACGTATTGGGCACACTTTGTCAGTCACCGCTACTTGCTCTGTGGGAAGGGGAAGCCCCAGTGTCTTCGATGCATTGGACCTCTGACTGTGCGTGACGTGCTTGTCTCCCGTCGTGAATTCGACGTGGAACGAATGTGTCGCTTTCGCCGTCATCCTGAGACTGTTAACTTGCTGCATTTGCTTTACGGTGAGTCGCGCTGTATCACACGTCTTCTAATTTGTTGCGGGCATTGGCTTCTGTGTGATCTGTTCGCACATCTGGCTGTGCCGAAATGTTTGTGTTCATTGGCCTTCTGTAACGTGGGTCTGGTTTCCTGTTTTTTTTTCTCCATGTGCTGTTGTCATGAACTCAGATGCTATGAGGTGTGAATTTTGGACTCTGCCCGGTAAAACATTGGTTATTTGCGCGAAATGGTCATGCAGTCAATGCGTCCTGAAGCCCAAATCATCGCCACATACCGCGCTAGGACTACGGACTATGCTGTTTCCTAACCTTAGCGCTCTCCGCAACATCTGTCCCGTTACATTGTCTCGCGCTCAAACTGTAAACTACCTCGTCACTTGATCTTTCCGTTGTCTGGAACATCTGTCCCGTTTCTTTTTTGCCCTTGTTTTCCTTCTCGCCCCCCCCCCCGTGGGGGGGGCGGCCCCCGGGCCCGCCTCCCCCCCCCGGGGGCCCCCGCCAACCGGCGTCCCCCCCCCCCCCGCGGCCCCCCAACGGGGGGCCCCGGGCGCCCCCCCCAACCCCCAAAAAAAAACAAAAAAAAAAAAAAAAAAAAAAAAAAAAAAAAAAAAACTTCCCTCTTTTTTTTTTTTTAAAATAAAAAAAAAAAAAAAAAATAACAAAAACAAAAAAAAAAAAAAAAAAAAAAAAAAAAAAAAAAAAAAAATTAAAAAAAAAAATTTAAAATTTTAAAAAAAAAAAAAAATTAGGCTGGCCGTCCACTTGCACTATTCGGCGCGTAACCGAATGACCGAATGGCGGAAATTACGCGCCGAATTCTGGGACGCCGTCCACTGGTGCTCTTGACTCGCCGAAAGAATTTCCCATGACTTCCATAAAGCAAAACAGCAAAACAAACACTTCTTTTCTCTTGATGGATTAGTAATGCATCAATAACAATCACAACGAAAATTAATTCTGCCACATTAATATGCATATTTGAACACTTTTTAAGAAAAAATGCGTAAAAATGGAGTCTGCATCGCCGATGAAAGTTATTGCGCCAGCATACCGCGCAGATGTAAGCAAACTTTAGTTTAGGCTCCTGTGGAAGATTTTATCTGGATGTAAAACAATGGAGCTTAGCATTGCCTTAGCCCGAGTCAGAGTGCTTATGGAGGACGGGAGGCCCAAAAGGAGAAGACACCGGGCTTGGGTGTCGGAAGTTCTCCGGCGACGCCAGGCCCGTGGTGAGTTTTTCAATCTGGTGCAAGAGATACGCGCTGCTGATCCCGAAAGACACCAGCAGTACTTTAGGATGAGCCGGGAGGCATTTGATCTTCTGCTGTCTAAAGTCGGGCCACACATAACCCGGCAAACAACTCGGCTTCGTGACCCGATCGGAGCCACCCAGCGCCTAGCTGTAACGCTCCGCTACCTCGCCTCTGGCATGGAGTTCGCGGCTCTAGCGCCTACCTACCGCCTGGGCGAAAAAACTTGTCGGTCCATTGTGTACGACACATGCGCCGCCATCATCTCTGTGGTTGGACCGGAAGTCCTGCCACGCCCCACTCGAGCGACATGGGTGCGGAGCGAGACGGCCTTCAGGCAGAGCTGGAACTTTCCCAATTGCATCGCTGCGCTCGACGGCAAACATGTCGTGATGCAGGCACCAACAAACAGCGGTAGTGAGTATTACAACTACAAACACAGCTTCAGCACAGTCTTATTCGCCGCAGTGGATGGGGAGTACCGCTTCCTGTACGTCTCGGTGGGCAGCGCTGGCCGAGAGTCAGACAGCGGCATTTTCCGCCGCAGTGACCTCGCTGCCAAACTTGAAGACGGAAGCCTGGACATACCCCCACCAAAGCCACTGCCTGGCACGGCAACGATCCTGCCACACGTGTTTGTTGCAGATGAGGCGTTTCCCTTGACCAAAAACCTGATGCGTCCCTATCCGGGACGAAGTGAGGCGAGGCTGGGGCGCGCCGCGAAGATTTTTAACTACCGACTCTGCAGGGCAAGACGCATTGTGGAAAATGCTTTCGGAATGTTGTCGCAGACATGGAGGATTTACCGCAGGCCCATCAACCTCTCGTTGGACCACACGTGCACAGTCGTTCACGCCACATGTGTCCTGCACAACTTTCTGCTCAGCGAACGAGTTGCACAGTTGCAGGGCAGACACGAGCAGGAGCAAGAGGCTCCGGCTGCTGCGCTAGTCAACTTGGATCGCCGTCTAGGCTCTAACAACTTCGCACGAGAAGCAGACCACGTCCGTCAACAGTTCGCAGGCTACTTCGATGGCGCAGGTGCTGTGCCCTGGCAGGATGCAGCCGCCGAACTGTGACCCAACTTCGTTTTAAGGAAGGCGTGAACCGCGCCATTGTGAATACAATGATGTGACTAGCCGTTGCCACCAGTCCAGTCTGCCAGGTAGCTTGCTACCGTCACGTTAACACGGGTCAACAATTTTGAAGACCACAATACACGTACGCACACGTATATTTCTACGATTTTTATATGAGGTATACCGACGGATTGGACACGAGAAACCTACAAGACGACAAACACGTCAACTTTTTGCAGAAAACCGCAGACGGCTTCAGAAACGTATAGTCTGACACCACACGTTGCAAAACAACGAAAGGTCTGGACCCCCAGCGTTACATCCACGTTAAGTTTCCACAGCACTCGTGAAAACGTTAGTTAATATCACTGACTATCAATTCTCTGCATGGCCCGAGATAAGCAACATTGCATAACATCGGTTGCCGTTAACTGCAAGCTAGATAAGTAACACGTTCGACGAAAACTACGGTACGATGTTAGTAGTAATGCAATGACAAAATACACATACTTTACATGGTGCACAGAATACTTAGCTATGGTAAAATCTTTAACCCTATTCCCGGAAGGCTAGACGGTATGGTCGATTCCCGGCAAGGGGGAGGGCGGATTCGGCCCCCCGAGATCGCGAGAACTACATGCCCTTGAGCAAAAAGAAGTTTGAAATTTTGCCGCGGCGCGTAGAAAGAATAGCTAGGAAAAGTCACCAAGTTTCGTGAAGCTGCGTCAAAAAGCCTGGAACTGGCAAGCAAAAAAACCGAGGGGGCGGGGGCGAACTCAGCCTCCCTGCCGGGAATAGGGTTAAGACCTGCATTTGAAACAAGGTTGCTAGGTAGCTCGAAGAGTCAGTACGACCACAACCAATCGTATTTCCGTGGGTATAAAGATTGGTTGTGAAATGGACACCATGCCACAGACATCTGTCAATTGCAAATCAGTCAGTTAAATCAGCGCGAAGAAATTACCATAACCACATCACTGCTGCTGTGCGTCGCGGATGAGTTTCATGATACTGATTTTCAAATTCATTTTTCCCGCATCGCTGACTTTGGCCATCTCAGCCCCAACATACTGCCCAAACAGCATGTCCGGGTCTCGGAGGGAGGCGACGGTGGCCTCCAGTGTCGACACCGCGCTGTCCAGAGCGGGCCGGGTTGATGCTCCCGGACGCTGACGGCGTTTCTGCCGTCTCGGCTCACGGGTCGGCTCTGGATCGTGGCTCGGTGACCGCGCAGGCCGGCTTTCAGCACGCGCTACAAGTAAACAACGATTCAGATCATCTGAACTTCTACGATCAGGAACGTATGAGGATCACGAAAAGTGTGGCAGGGGACATTCATCTTGGGTGCAGGGCACCTGGGGTACATGGGACATAGGGCACCTAGCCTGTAGGGTTCGCAGAGTATCAGGGTTACCTAACCCATATGGGAGGGGAAACCTGACCTGTATGAGGTTTCAAACATGTGAAGGTTACCTGATCCGTATGGAGACGCCTGGTCTGTAGGGGCGTACAATCCACGAGGAGTGTTTAATCTCCACATGGGAGGGAGATGGAGGTTGATTCTTGCTTAAAGGCCAAGAACGTTCTCCCCAAAAAAAAAAAAAAAAATGAAACACATAAGGTGACTGCTAACCTGGGCTACGAACAGCATGGCTTGATCCAGCCAAGGATGCTGCTGTCCCTGCCTCCTCTCTTGGATGCTCCTCAAAAACCTACAAAAGGTCGACAGATTCGTCAGCTTAAGCCAACTGACTTAAAAATGTTGACAGTTTTCCACTAACAAAACGTTTCCCAGAGGAAAATGTTTCGCGTGCTAAATTTGCTAAAAATGCGACAAAAAGAACAAACATGACAACAATGCATTCAAAATATGGCCATCAAAGATGACAAAAAGGGATCTTGAGTTCCAGGGTGGTGACAGTTTGAAGAAAAATGATACCGACCTGGTCGTAATCGATGAAGGGAACGTTTTCTACCAGGGATGAGGGGCAGGACAGGTCGCTGGTGAGGGTCAGGCTGGTTGTCACTCTTAAAGAAAAATACAACATGCTGTCAAGATACTGAGCAAAGAAAAAAATTGTTTTAACTGGGAACAATTAGTTGATATATGATTACATATGTCCATGGTACATAACACACCCTTGTGATCATGGCAAGGACAGGCTGGAAAAGACTTACGAAACTGAGTCTGGAACTGTGGGCAAAGAGAAATTATGGATTATCTCACTGTTTAGGCATCAGAGCATCATCCAGAAATGCCAGCTCCCTCTGCCATCTGAGGTCTTCTAAGGGAGCTCCTGCTGACCCGCTGGGTAGTGTGCGCCTCTTCTTAACATGATAATCCCGCAGACTTTTCCACCTCGCCTTGACATCCTGCACTGTAGATAACAGTTTACACCAATTACTTCCTGGAAACTGCTTGAGGTGGTGGAAGTTTGCAAACAAACATACACAGAATTCTTCCATAGTGACAATAAGAAATACTTTAGCATACAATCACTAAAAATAATAGTCTCAATAACAAAAATAATATAATTCATGTCAACCAGAATACTGTGTTGTATGGAGGCTGGCATGCTGCCATAATCATGAAGCACATTACAGTTATTAACATTTTGAATAAGTGAGAAAACCTAGATAAAAGACACAATGTTGACAGCACTACGTGATCAATGGAGTCAGCAATATGAAATGAGGTATGACAAATGTTCATTATCTATTGACACACTGCAAAGTGATTGGACTCTGATGCAGTGGTTGAACAGAACAATTTCATACATGAGAAATATGCTAAATGTGTGCCAATGTGAAAACCAGACCCATTATTATGGAAGATAAATGCTTACCAGAACGTTCAGTTTCCTTGGCGACTGCCTCCCATGCCCACTTCTTTTGATTGCGGTCATGGTAGAGAGCAGCTCCTGGCCTCCACAATTCCTCCCTTTTCTTAATAGCATCCACCAAACTGTGGTCTCCGCTTCGGCTGAAAGGAAAATATGCATCCAAGGAAAGACTATGAGACACAGTATTATAATATGCACCATGTAACGCAAATACATATCAAAGCTCAAACCCCAGCATCAAGACATTCACCAAATCCTTTTCCATAAAATGACATTGGACTGCATTTTACTAGTCTTCTGAATACAGCTGACTGAAAGGATGCATTTTTATGAGTTCTTCATATGCCCAAATGCCCCCTTCACAAGCCTCACCCCCTTCCCATATCCCCATCCATCAACCGCGCACGACCGTCGACCCCTTCGAACATGGGCGACTGGGGGGGGCGTTGGCCCCCCCCCCTAACTAAAGAACGATAGAAATCTGAGATAGCAGATTTGTTGCCTCTATCACGATGACTAATCCCTGGAAGTATTACTGAGATATCTTGTTTTGCATTTGACCTGACCTAGGTCAGGCACCTGACCTGACCTGAGGTCAAAATTTTGACACAAGATGTGAAATTGATGAAGCAAAAGGTACACAAAATTTCGTGACTCTGTGTTTGTTTGTTCTCTCGCAATCCCAGAAAAACCTCAGGAGGGAGGCAGTCAACTGCCCCTCCCCCCCATCGGGGATGGGTTAAGATATGGTATGAAATGTATGATATGCCCAACTCACTGGCAAATTTATTGATAACTGATAAATACAGTAAAATTTTTCCTTATCACTGATACAAACCAAAACCTTTATTCCCTAGCTGGGGTGTTCAGCATCCTTGTGACGTTTACACATGGTTTCTACATGGTTAGTCCCCTGCCACAAACCATACTAATGTTTAGCCCACAAGTCCACTGTTTTCATTTATGGAAAAAAAACTTGGATGCTGAAAGCTAATCTCTTTAAGCTGCATGATGTCTTGCAGACAAACATCATTCATTGGTGTGTGAATTGAGACTGGATGGATGCATACCAACTGCATTACAACATCTAAATGACAACACTTCAACAACTGGACATTCTAGACCCATGTGCATTACATTTAATCTTTTACATGCTTTTATGCTTAAATGCTTTTAAATGAGTGTCAGCATCATAGGATTATAGTAAATGATGTCCTTACACACAAAAACAGCTATGTCAGAGCCTTTCACAAAAACATTTACTGATAATCATGGGCTGTTCCATATTCTTCTGGGATGCAAAAGCTCTCCCCTCTCCCCCTCCTAAAAAAGGCACATTGTTTAGTAAAAGAGCAGCAGATATCCACATGAAAATTTTTCTGACAATCATCCTAGTCTTTTGTGCTATTATGAATAGCATGTCACAGCACTTCACAATAAACATTTGACAGCCATCACAGACAGTTCATTTGTATGACTGATGTTCATAACACAAAACAAGGGTCATAATTTTTAACTTGCTCCATCCATAACAGCAACACCTCATCTGATAACTTTATAAAACTTGATGGATTTCCATGTCTGAGACTCAATTCAGGAAAATCCATGTGGAAAGCCTGCATGACAGTGTGCACATTTACAGCAAAACCCTAGCTCACTGCTTGCAACTGCAGCATACTTTGTTTACCAGACCCATTACCACCCCTGCCATCTAGTGTAATTCAGGATGAGCTACTTTACCATGACCATTGAAGTTTCAAAATGCCAAAAGCTCTCAGTTTTCGGGAATAACCAAAACGGGGTTATTTTCCGGAGTGGGAGCAGTGGTCGGGGGCAAAACTTATAGCACAGTTCAGTAATTCAAACGATCATGCCTGCGACAAAAAGTTGTCCAGTTGACTGCAGCATCCTTTAATCCAGTACTGCCACAACAAGTTCTAATACATCTTTCAATATCACGAAAATTTCGACGGAAGTACTTACTTCATTGTCCTCTGTGAGTCGACCTCCATCAAACACGCTTGCGTCTCAACAGCTGTTTGCCGCCGAACGGCCGAAAAGTTGATCTCTTTCTACTTTTCGGTTCGGCGCCGAAAAGTTGAACGCGCCGACTGGCGTATTCGGTCGTTCGGCGTCAGCTGACGAACATTTCCCCTTGGCCCAATGTTAAATTCCGTCGTTCGGTCAGTCGGCTACGCGCCGAATAGTCCAAGTGGACGGCCAGCTTTATACGTATTTCTTTTGAAAGCGCGTGCGCAAACACCTGACTGCGAAATGGCGCTCTGACTACCGTCCACGGGCAAAGTTCCTGTAGCCGATGATGAAATAACGGCAATGTGACAACACAATGATAACGATAAAATAATGCGCGTGAATGACAACGATGGCGAGTGTGAAACTGCTTAAAGTACAGCTACACTGCCATCCCACTTTGTGTTGAAAACGTTCGTGGCCGCTTGCAGAAAGTTAAACGTATCGGACGCACTTACCGTACTCCATCGGAGAGTCGTCGCATTCTCCTGGTGGCGACTGGCGGCTGGACGACGGCGGCGAGAACGCCTGCCGTTCCTCCTGGCTTCCCGTCTGGTCCGGTTCCTCTGCTGGCAAATAGAGACGGAACTGAAAAACTGGAACACAGAAACACGTTATATGAAATCAATCAGATGGCCGCCGGCCACCATGCGCCACGCCCACCAACCAATAGTTGCCGCGGTCGCCTACAGCTGGCACCACCGTGCATCCGTCCCGTTTGCCGCTACTGGATGTAGTAAAGGTTTGGAATCGTTTTCCTTTGATCAATAAATTTTTCGAAAGAAATCAAAACGCTGAAAGTAGAAAGGACAGAGTCATTCTTTCCACAGAAACGATCAGCTTTCCGCCGGCCACCTCCACCAATCAATAGTCGACACGGTCGCCTGAAGGTGGCTGGAATAGTTGACACGGTCGCCTAAAGGTGGCCGTGTCAACTAATGCTGACACGGCCGCCTAAATGTGGCTGTGTCAGCGTTCATCACGTTTAGCGCCACTGGGCGGATTTTAGGTTTCGAATCGTTTTGTTTTGATCAGTAGATTTTGCGAAAGGAAGAAACATGAAGAAGCGTTGCACATAGTTCACGAGATCTCCAGAAGTGGACGTCGGAGGGCTGGGACCGTTTCTTCTTCTTCCTTCTCCTTGGCGGCGCAGGCCGCCCGCCTTCCGCCGACTCCACCAGGCTCGCCATTCGGGCGGCAGGGCCGTCACGGACGGCGACACCAGCGAGCCGCAGTTTACGTCGTCATCGGACTCTTGGTCCGTAGTCCTCGGGCTGGTGCCGAGCCGGCCTCCGCGCTGGAGTGCCGCCGCTGCAGCTCTAGGGAGGCGATGCCGGCCAGGCGGGACGACGTTCCGGTGACGTCAAAGACGTCGTACGTCCGCCTCGCCGTCGCCTCCGAGTGCGCCATGGCAGCGGCGACGGCTCTGCAACGGGCACGTGAACTGATTAGCAACGACGTCGAAATTAACCACAGTCGAACGGCGACGGGAACAGGGTGCATTGGTTGGCGACAACGCACAGCAGCACCGAGCTAAACGGCAAAAGCTCGCACGCAGAACACAACGAGAACTGTGCCAAGACACGACTCGTCAGAGCGCCGTTAGCTGAGCGTAGACCACGCGACTGGCAACGCGGTGTGCCGGCTTACCCCTGCATGTCCGGCTCGGCCGACGCCGTGCCGATCACGGCACCGTAGCGGATGCCGCTGGCGTGAGATCAGGCACGGCGTCGTCCGGAAGCGCCCGCCGCCAGACCAGCTTAAAAATCTTTCCGACGTTTGAGCTGTCCACCGGCTGGCCGCCCGTGCCGATGAATAGCTGTGAAATAAAACACAAGCAGTCACACGAAAGCGTCAGCTGACACGCACCGATGGAAAACGCAGTGCCAACACTCGACACCACCCTGATGCCACGGCGGCGGACAACACTCGTCCGGTGCCTAGCCGGCCGGCGTTTTTACATACCCGGCCCCTTCTCCTGGACCCGGCAAGCAACGGGGACGTCCCCCCCCCCCCCGGGGGGGGGGGGGGGGCCCCCCACCGGTCGGCCACCGCCCCCCGAAGTCCGACGTGGCGGAGGTCTTGAACTCAAAATTTCTGATGAGCTATCGCATCTGCCCGTCGATTTCGGCGATCTGCGGGCACACATGAAGTCGAGTTGAAACAATGAAATCGCTGACGGTCGGCACAATAGC